>JAILXH010167301.1:1309-14727 GCA_023558415.1 Piaractus mesopotamicus
ACTTCAGGCACTACAAAGTACACAGCTGCCCTTTGTAAATTACTTACTGCTCAACAATTTCTCAGTGCTGTTGCAATTTCCTTCACATCACTCTTTAAATATTTCCACGTTTGTTGCACGAAAACAAAGCTTGTGTTTAAACAGCACAAACACATTTATTCTCACCTTTGTGTTTCCCCAGAAATCTTTGTATTCCTTCAACAGCTTCTGATTTCGAAACATATCTTAGAAAGAGGAGATGGAAAAGAAAGAAAGAGAAAACAATAGTGGTTATTAGAACAAACATCCATTAGTCAGATGTTTTTTCACAACATGCCATATTGTGAGTAAGAACACCCTGTAAACTGTCTAGAGAAATAGAACAGATTGTTATCACTTTTTCCAAAATGGTAAGACTGGAATCATAAATTCTACACAGACTGATAGCAGCAATACCGCAAGACAAACGTCATGGTCGCTGGAAATACAGGGACAAGCAGGCATTTCACCCACCAAAGTACTGGGGTGATGCTACATCACTTTTTGATTAAGCTCAGGCCACTTATTGAAAAAAGGACACTCCACACTCCCTAACCGTACTTATCACTAACCTGTAGAAACAAACGGACAGTAAATGGCAGAACCAACTAAAATCTCCATTTGAGCTGGCAGATGGGACATTTCCCAAAAAGTGAAATCTAGAAGTATAAGGAGAGGAATTCTGCAGCTCACTAACCGGGTAAATACTTTTATTGCAATCCACAAAATTATATTTACACACTCAATCACAGTTTATGTTACTACACTGACATTTACTGAATGTCAGCTGCAATATGTCTTTCTGCCACCTTGCTACGATAGAAATGAATGTTCTTCAGAGATGCTACCTGCAGTTAACAGATCTGAGCAGAGCCCAGTAAAGAAGGCAGGGCCAAAACAACACTGACAGTGTTCATGAAAATCCTGATTGGGACATGCTATTACATTTTAGTTAAGACAGAGGCTACATGTAGTGCTGAAAGTTTTAATGAGTGAATCAGTGGCCCAGCTGTCTATTTGTCAGCCACTGTTCCATTAACATATTTTTAACCAGTATTTTTTCAGTATCATTTTTGCCCCTCACCACTACTGAGTTCTACTAATTCTAATTCTAACAGAAGTTGTAAGGTCCACATACTTTCTTGGTATTGTCTCTCCACCTCACTCCTGAGTTTTCTCTCTCGCGCAAGTGCCTCCATACTGCCCCAAACATC
Organism: Piaractus mesopotamicus; assembly: GCA_023558415.1. Classification (NCBI taxonomy): domain Eukaryota; kingdom Metazoa; phylum Chordata; class Actinopteri; order Characiformes; family Serrasalmidae; genus Piaractus; species Piaractus mesopotamicus. The sequence continues at coordinate 2,542 of JAILXH010167301.1, forward strand.
CAGAGCCCTAGAAAACATGAAAAAAAGAAAAACCAATCTCAACAAATCCCTCAAAAAACCATAACATAAAGGGATAATCAGACAAATATGAATGCTATGGTCCAGCTGGGACTACAGTACATACTTGGCCTCCACGTCTGAGCGCAGAAAGACTGTGAATGCCTCCGTGTCATCGTGAGGGCTGCGTCGACGGATCTTCCTCAACTGCACCAGGTCACTGAAGACACAAATTCCCAATACATACAGACACATCAGGAAGAAACATACGTAACGAGTGAAAACAATGATGCTTAATCCTGAGAGATTAAACAGCTCTGAGGAACCACAACACTCAGCCCTTCTTACTCCATCTCAGCTGTGTTTGTGAGTGAACCTGTGTAAATAAACTGAACTGCACTTCACCTGGGTTTGAGACAGAACTCGTTCATTGCCCTGACAGCAGTGATGAAATTGTTCTGTGTGTATCTGGTACCATATTCCCTCTTCTTCAGTACGGCCCTCACTGAAAACCGCAGAAAAACACAGGGTCACACCACAAGCCATAATTCACAGCCTCGCGCCAATCAGTTTGTGATGGCAAACTGCGTTACCTTTCACTTGAATGTTTTCGGCTTTCGTTAAACCCTGAGCTTTGGGTTCTTAAAATAAAAGGGAAAAACATTTATTAATAATTAACAACCGATTAGATTGTTCTCATCACATATGATCAAACACAACAAGAGGACTCACTTACCAGAAGCATCACCAGCCGCTATACAGGAAATAAGGGAAAAAAGAAACAATTAGATAAGGCAAGATGCAAAATGCACTCAAAGAAAAGCAACACTGATGCAATTACCGGCCGGCTCTGTGGAGTGCTGATCAGTGGACGCTTTATCAGTGGATTTTGGCCCATCAGGGTCCTGTGGTGGTCCATCTTTACTGCTACCGGCAGTAGAATAGTACTGAACCTGTGCCCAAGCCAAAGAGGCCCCTCTGTGATCAGGGAAACTAAACCACAGGCTGTGGCCCTTACCTCCGCTTTGCCAACCTGTACACAGACAGCCAAAAGATTCACACTTAAATTAGAATACAGAAAGCAGCAAAACACATCTTTCAATAATAGAGCCTCCTTCACCTTGCAAATGCACTGAAAGAGCAAGAGTTAAAAGTGTAGTCCACAGTCAGTCTCGACAGTCTCGATACCTTCATATGAGAGCAATGCAGCCTAGAAGCTAGATCGACAAGTGTGTCACACCGATAATTTCAAGTCTACTGAAAGTGACTTACCATGGCAGGGGCGTGTTATTCTGGGAGGTAGCTGAGACAGATGTGCTCGCTGCTGCAGGTAGACCCTGCAGAAAACTTGCCATGGTCTATGGGCCAGGCAGGGGAACATCCTGGCTGTGGCAAGACAGAGAGTGACAATGGAACCTGCAGTGATTCACAAAGCAGGATGGAGCGAGTCAGTTATTGTTTATATAAAACACTGTGGAAAGGGTTGTAGGCCAGTGCAATAATACACAGAATACAGTAACGCAGTTACAAAAAACTGACTCTGCTCAAAATCATGTGAGTCTTTAACATACAAGATGAAAGGAGATTTCTGATCTACAGTGAAGTGTACATTTATACGTTTAATAATACAGAAACTACTGAGACACCTCTGAATGATATTAAGCTATTAAACGGAAGCTTAGTACATGTCTATTAAACAGTAATGTTGTATACTGTAAGCCAACATAGTACCTTACAGTCCATTTGAAGAAGCATTTAATGCCAAGCTGCCTGACCTTATCCAATGACATTACAACTACAACAGGGGGTAATAGATACGACAGTCAGAATAACGTTAACAAAATAACTAATCGGGTATGTTAATTAGCTTTGTAACTAGCTAGCTAAGCTGCCAAAGTAAGCCACAGCCCTTACAGTGAGGAATCAGTTTCTAAAACGCGTCGATCCTCGTTTTATTAAAGCTGAACTTAAAGGTGAAAACAGTGATTCGCGCTCTATTATAGCCAAGTTAGGTTAACTTAAGTGAGATGCTGAGGAAGGTACACAAACTGTTTATGTCAATAGGGCTTGTCAGTAAGCAAGTCCAGTGTGGCAGCTAGCTAGCTAAGAGAGGCTAGAAAACCCTAGCTAAGAACAAGTGTCCACTGACCTAAACATCCACTTTTCAGCTAGCTAGCGAACCCTAAACGACCCAAGGAGCAAACTGGCGAGTTGTTGTAGTGACATCGAAATAAAATTAACGGGTCATGTTGCCTCCAGCCCATCAGTGACTTGCTAAATTTGTGTTATCGTAGCTTTGGCCGGCATCTCGCTCTTCCTCTAACGTTAGCTAACTTAGCTAGCTAGCCGGCTAATAGCTGAAAACAAACCAAACACGTTGTTACACATGAAATATATCGCAATCAGCTAAACAGTGTCGGGTGAAGGACATAGTATTTACCTTTATGCAGCAATTTGTCCTCCACATATCTCACTCCATCTCCTGTATCTATCTGGCAGTCAGCTTGCTCACATTTCGTCCATAGCCAAACTCCATGAAAACATCCAGGGTAAGTGAGTCAGTTCTCGCGAGATGAGCAGACAATTAAGTCATTAGGGAACACATTGGGTTCATTCAAGCGAAGTAACTGTAATAAACCAGCTCTGCTTTAGTGTTGCGTATTAGCATTTTAACTCATTCATGTCCAACAACTGAATTTAGTACGAGGAAAAATGTAATTGTCCTGACTGGTCTAAAGTGATTGAACTGTGTAATGTTATATGTGCGTGAACATTTAACATTGTTTTAATTAGATATCAATTTCATACTTGAATTGATAGTCCAATGTAACCACAAGACTGATTTAAGAAATGCATCCGACACATCAAGTGATAAAAACTCACTTTTAGCCAGTGTGACTGAATAAAACAAGCCAAAGAAACTTCACATTTGTGCTCTAAACGGCTAAAATATGAACCAAAGTAAATCAAAATATCAGATACTGTTAATAACCGCTCCAATGCATCTATGCTGACAAAGCTTTTTGACCGATGAACGCAACTTTAGAACATTTTTAAAAGGTACAGCGAAATCAAGAGGTTTGTTTTGCAAAACTTGTTCAACTCCTTCAAATACATTTAAAATAAAGACCACTGAGATCAGTGGGAGCTCCACTGACTGTTTAGCTGGGTATTCAGGAGCACCGTCCCTCAAAAAAAAAAAAAAAACTCACAGAAATCTCAGTGTCCCTTTGCAGCTGGTTTCTCTGGAAAATAACTTCACAGCTCTTTTTTGAGGGCCATGTTTTTGTTATATATGTCAGCAATACGTATATTTTTTTCGGGTGTGTCTGTATATTCTTCAACAAAAAGCAATCTGAATGCTTAAGGCCTATTCAAATGAATGCTTCTATTTTAATCCTTTTAACGTCCAACTTTCCAACAGTAGGGCACAAAGGAACTGAGTGTTGGCGCCATCGTGTGGTAATAACTGATAGTGCATGCGATAATTTGATGGAAGCACAGCGAGATGATGTCGACCAAAGTAGTTGTAATAATTGCAAAAGAAAATGCTGAACACCACAATGGAAAATGGCTTATCTACAGAATGTCTTTACTGTAACAATACAAGCAGAAAATATAAGAAATATAAGAAAAAACACTGCAGAGTACCTAATAACAGAATGACCACTAGAAAAACAAAGCCATTAGGTTTGAGCTAATGCAAATGTAGAAAATGTATATTAAGGGCAACTGACAGATCTTCAGCATCAATCCCAATCAGAGAGATTTTCAAGTTCTTGAAGCCATTCCATCTCAACCTAAACAAAGAGACAGGAGGAAGAATGCACCAGATCAGTGGATACCAAAGCGCAATCGATAACATAAGTAAAAATAGTATCATAATTAATCAGGACTGTCATGATTACTCAATTAAACTCTCTTGAAAAAATAAATAATTGATTAAAATATACCTTCTCAATGAACCAGCAATCATTAGTTGGCAATCGAAATATTTAATGAACAATAATGCATATATTTAAATTCTCCTTTTAGTCTTGATTACAGTAAGAAAGTCTAATGAACACATCCATTTTGGCTACATGCATTTTTGGCCACCTAATGTTTTTACTAATTAAAAATATAATCAATAGTGACGGTCCTACTAATACTCTTAGCAGTATTTCGGTTAATGTAATCTACATGCATTATAACAAGGGTGCATGACTAAATCGGCTAAGATTGGAATGGGCAGATTTGTGCTCCAAACATGCAATTGGAAATCAACTGATTTATTAGTTTTTTTTGGCTGATCTGTGTTGCAATTTCATGTAAATAGTATCAGCCATGTAACGGTACTCAAATTGTATCGTGTGCATATTAAAATGTATATCATGTTATTGATGTTGCAAGTTTGGCTTAACTGAAAGTACTGGAAATGTGCTAGTATGTTTCATGTGTTCCTTTAGCCAACGCAGCATGAGCTTTGTCCATCTGTCCACTTGGCTGTAATCGGAATTGGCCATAAAAAATAATGATCGGTGCCTCCCTGTAATCATAACTAGCTCCTCACCTGTTGGTTTTTCAGGTCAATGTTATTTTGGGAGGTGGGTGACAACCTTGATATGGCCATTTTAGAGGACAGACGGGTCATCTGGGGTTCCACACCTTCCCAACTGCTCTCAGAAAAATCACTATCCCCATCAAAGGTCTCTGAACACCACCTCTTAGAGCTTGAAACTGGAGACTCCACCGTTTCTTTGTAAGCTCTTTTGCCAGGCAGGCCTGGATGGTCACAAGCGGACAAAGAGCATGATAATCCAATAAATCAGCAACAAGCAGAGGAGAACTGTTATCCTTATTTTAATTAACTCTCCTGGAGGCTAAATGCTAGCATTGTTATCCCATGGACTGACTGTACATTACAGGTAAGGGGATCTTCCACACTCAGGGTGCTGGAAAAGACTTGATTAATAGCACTTTGTCTTTATTTTTCCTGTTTGATGTGCTTTTTGCTTGTATTTAGTTCAAGCACACTGAATTGCACTGTCTTTGTGTGTGAAATGTGCTATATAAATAAATGTGCCTTGCCTTACAGTAGGCCACCAACAAACATATAACTGCTCTCGTAACAAAACCTTGTATCTCAGTAATAACATGTTATTACAAGACATTTTGGACCATTTTTACTTGCATTCATCATGCAATGTAGAGGGCAGCTGAAGTTTTCAACGGTGCAAAAAAAACTAAACAAAATGAAACAATGAGGTTTTGATATGACAGCAATGATATGCCTTATTACAGTAAGCACAAACTACGTCATAATATATTTAAATTACACAAGATCCTCAGTCTTGGTTTTGCCATCATCCGCAAACACATGCACTTTATAATCTGAGAAAAATGAATCTTACTCTGTTCCAGTCTCTCACTGCCATTCTGCTCAGAGACAACTGCCTCCACTACCTGAGAAAACAAGTACTGAAATTCTGTTCTGACCAAAGCATGTTGACCGATATAATCAGCTTCCTGGATTCCTGGAGTTTTCTAAAACATTCAATTCAAAAATCCACAGGAGCAAAGCAGGATGGTCAATCAGTAGATGTCAAACCTTTCCAGGAGTACACCTGGAGCTGGAAACAATGCGGCCACCTATGACTCTCTGAAGAGTTTGATGCAGTGATTCGGTCAGATCATTGGTGTTCTGTACCTAAAACACAGACACGTTACACATTCACACAAGTGTAATATTTAACTGAAAAATATTTTAGTCAGAACATTCGATCTTTACTGAAGTACACTAAATTAAAAACAGTCCCATGTGACCATAGCAGTGACCATGCGCAGTCCATTAAGTTTGTTTTGAATGGCTGTGAAATACCTTCATGCTATTCAGACAGGCAGAGCGAAATTCTGCACTGCTACTGCTGCTCACAATACTGTTCACTGAACTCACAATCACTGACATGGCAGACTGCAGCTTCTCTCTGGACTACAAAAAAACAACATACAAATAATAACGCATACACAAAAACATAAGGAGAATGAAGAACAGCTACAGTAATACCACAAACACTGTAATTGTGCATGTGAAGCTGAGTGTAATGAATGATGTTAACATAAAGCAGCCTGCCTTTTTCCTGCTCAGGAATCCCCTGAGGGTGTTTTCCAGTAGAGACTGCAGAGCTGATCTCACTTTCTCCTCATTGTGCCACAGCACACTGTCCAACTGTCTGTCTAAAATCTCTTCACTCGCTTCTCACATTTCAAAAAGCAAATTAGACAGTTATTATTTCACTTAAATGATATTAAGTGTAGCCATGCTAGGAATTATTGTTTATTGTTAATATCCTCTAGAAATCCTGTACTCCAGGCCATCAGTCTGTGTTTGGCTCTAAAAGTTAAAGGGGTATTCCACCAATGTATCAAAAACTTCTGCATAATTAAATAAGATGTAAACAAAGTCACATTTTCCACTAACTGGGAAGTATCCAATATCATAATATCTGTGTGTGCCATTTTTCATTTATGTATCCTAAAGTAATCAGACATATACCCAGTTCTGTGCATGATGATCCCTGTATTTCATAGTTGTATTTCAGCTTCTAACACACCTAATCTAAGTAACTGAAGGCAGCAGAAACTCTACCTATCCCCAGGTGTGTTGGAACACGATTTTAAGCAAAAATTCGCACAGACAGGGATTCCTCCCTTCCATAGCACCAATTGTTCAGAACTGGAAATAGAATGAGGAGATGACTCGTACTGATGAACTCGAAGAGTTGAGAGTGAAAGGGGTCTCTGTACTCCATTAGTAGAAAAAGAGTGATGGTCTGCTCCACAGTACGGACATCTGACTCCATGTTCTCACTCACAACTCGGCTACATACAGGATCTGTTTCTGAACTGTGCTGATCTTCTGTAGAAAACTCCATCTCATAGAACAGGGAGCCTGGACAGAGAATAACATGTGGTTAAATTAACCATAAGTTAAATTCTCATTTATTACAACCTAAGGCTTATTATTCAGTAATTACATGCAAAACAAAACATGTTCTTAATCTCTTTTACATTAAGACAGCATAAAGTATTTCAGAGCAAAAGACCCTTAATTCACAGCTAGCATTCTTGTCATCTGTACATATCAGATATAGCACAATTCAGGCTGTGTTTGTTGCAGAATCAGATCACATTTTGCTCCTGATTCCCTTTAAAATCTAATCCAGCAGACTAGTGCCATTTTCATTATCTATTATCAGACAAATGTAGGTTCACTCTCCTATTCTTTACCCTGTGCAGCATGTGTATCAGCACAGCGGACTCCAGCCAGACCCAGTTTTCCCCAGAACAGTGAGTCAGCCAGGCTCTGAAGGAAGCTCAGCTGTGTCTGTCCCTCTCCTCGTATTATTGGAATGCCACTGGGACTGTACACTAACACGTGCCACAGATGTTGAGGAAAGAAATGCTCATAAATCAGTGCAAGCAAGGCCATTAGTTCATTCAGCAGATGTACACACACTTATTTAAGTGATTAGCTGATGTCACAATTCCTGTAGCCAGATAATCTACTGGAGAGGAGATGCTTTGGTATCCTCCATGTGGTTCTACTAAGAACTACATGCCAACAATTTAATCAGAGCAAGTGAACAAGACTGCTTTTAAATGTCTGATTTAGCCAAAAATTTAATTTACACAACTTTCCCCTCCTTCCAAATGTAGTTGATCAGCCAAGAAACATCTGTTGTGCAAAATCTGCTACTTTAGCTTTGCACTGGATCTAGGAGGCAAATGTAGCTAACAAGTAATTAAACAAGACCTCAGCTTAGAAATGTACATAATAATAAAACACACCTGCCACAAAATACTTCGTATTGTTAAATAATGTCAAACAGACTTGCTTATTTGGTTTCTGACAATGTATGACATACTGTTACCTAATAAAGTACACTGCATAGCTAAAGTAGCATCAGCCTGAAGTTTGTCTATACGGTGTCAGAAACCACACAAACATGTGGTTTGAGACAACTGTGTGATGATTTAGGCACACAGTTTGTACAATGCTAATTGGCTCAGGAGCAAAAGTAAAGCACTTTTAGTAGAACTGCGGACACCAATCATGTCTTAGCTGATTGCCTACACTTGGGGTAGCGTGAAAATTGTGTATATTTGATTTGATGGCTGAACCATCACTTTAAGTGTTCTTGTCAGTTAGTAAAATACGATGACCAAATGTTATGACTGAGGTCTAAGCTCCGTACCACTAAGCACTGCTGCCTTAAATGTAAATAGAAAATCGCCAGTGAGTCTCCTCTTTACATTATAAAGGATATGTGTATGTGTGAGAGACGTGACGGCCAGTTGGGGTACTGGTTCATGCAGGGTCCAAGAGTTGCTAGGCTAGTGACATTCATCTCCCCACACAGCCCAGCCTCCACAGCTTCAGAGGGAAGCAATAGAGTGAGTCTCTCCCCCAAAACTAGATGCATCTGGCAACAGGAAGGGAAACACCCTACAGAGAACGAACTCCTGAGAAAAAAATCGCACACAAAGAAAGCATTGATTTTTGCCTCATACTGAAAACGACAAAGCTTAAAAAGTCAATGTACAGATTCAGCTCTAATGGAGTCTGTAATGTTTTCACCCCCATCCAGACAGATCATTCTCATTGAGATCAGTTTTGAGGGCAGCAAAAGACTTTGATGTTACACAGTCGTATCCAAAAGTTGGAACACACCTAGTCAAATTACATGTTTTGTTGATCTGAGTGAAATAAGTTAGCAGATCCTCTACAGGAAACAACCTTAAATGTGGCAGATTTTCTGCAAATTGATGTGCAAATTTCTACTTACTTGCCGAGTTGCCAAGGCTTGTATAAATCAGTGGATTCCAGATTATGCTACGTGTTTACAGTTACTGTAGAAAAGGAAGGACAAACCGGACATATGACGTAGTGTCTCTGGCAATAAAATGATCCATCACTGGTTTTGGACGTCTACTCTTGAAACTACAAAAGAAAATAGGAACATTTCAAGAAGTGTAATAACACAGGCTCTTATGACGACACATATCGGAGCAGCAGTGAAAAGGTAAATGCGATTAACTGATCTTTTAATTTTACCTGAATATTTGCTGGCGTGTGTATTCTTTATTCTTCACTTTGAAAATAATTGTGATCTGCTTAAGATAAATAAAACCAGCTAGGCACAAAGATGGTGATATTAATAATAAAAAATAACATGACTTAAAGTGACAGATTCCTTTATGTTCAATGTAAATTACATATTTTGAACTTGACGCTGGGACTAGCTTTAGAGTTTGGTGTCTTTGGTCTGACCTGTGAATTAACCAGGCTGACTCTCTGAAGAAATCTCTCAGTTTCAGTCTCCACATCTTGGCTATCCTGGTCTACCTATCAGTGACGAAATGAAAAGCACAAGAGATCACAGTTCAGAGAACTTGTGGGTGCAAAATTCACATTTTATCAGTGACAAATTTACAAACCTGGAACGAGCAGATGAAATGTAAAGACCCAAAGCTGTCTGAGAACTTGCAGAGCTCTTCTTCATAAGGACAGTCACAGAGAGGGATAAAAGAGGAAAGGTTCTCTACAATCTCTGAAAAAGAACCGAAAACAAGGAATCTGATAATCTGAACACTGAGCCATCTGATCTCAGCCAACTCCAAGAAGCAAAGAATAAAAACCTGTCATTCTGCCTTTTCTGGAAACTCTGACAAACCACCGACCAGCAGCTGCAACTGTGAACGAGAAAAATGTGTTAATTCTACATACAGTGAACAAAAAGAAACAAACAATAAAGTAAGGTACAGTTACTCAGGGTCCGGACATACACAGTAAGTCTAAGTTAATATTTTTGTACCAGTGTATGTCAGCTGTCTGCAAGACAGCAAACCGGACTGAGTGGACAGAAGAACCAGTAGCCCTCCTCGACTCTGAGCCTTATTCTGTTTATACACACCATGGCGGCAGAGAAACATCACCAGCCTAATAACCTGAAAGAAATTTAACAAAAAACTGTTACCACTAATACTAGTAAGTACGTTTAGATACTGAACCAGTACTCAGTCGTTCATGTTGACAGCGAGTACAGTCGAGCCGAGCCGTACCACGCACTGGAAAGTATAGTTAAGCTAGCTGTATTAGCTCGCTAGCAATCGTATTGTTAGCTGATGCAGCCTAGCTAAGCTACACAACTCGTGCTGACCACAAAAGCATTATTGGAGTTCAACGTGTTGTAGTGTTTGACTATTCTGTCTTTAGAATAACACAGACGGGTAATTTAGCTTATTGTTATCCAGTCTGGTTTATTTTCTCTTGTTACTTAGTCACCTGTTGTAGTTCAGATAACATTTTCTCTGACGCGCTCTCGCGCCGCAGTGTCCCAGTGAGCTCCCCGTCAGAGCCGTGAAGGCCACACTTTTAAAGGGCCGATATCAAACTTTTTTCTTGCGTTTTATTTTTCCCGAGATCCATTTATGACGTGTTTTTTTATTTTTTTATTTATGGCGTTTTTTTATTTACCAAAAACATTTTTTTTTATTTTACGTGACCATTTCAAACTTTTCTTTATCCCCTAGAATTATTAAACACTGTTTTTGTTACTGTGCCTTTAAAGGGGAATTCCACAAATTAAAAAAATCTACATAATTCAGTATTTGAGATGTAAACAAAGTCATTGAGTGCTTTGATATGAAATGGTGCCTTGTAGAAATACTAAAAAATACAGTTTATTTTACAGTGGTGGTCAGGAACCAGGGGTTGCGATGTCTACAATGTCTACAGTGATGCTGAGAGCGATAAAGATCATTTTGAAACAAGCTTTCTTTGGATACTATTTTGCCTTACAATGCCCCTCCACTCCACCATGAATGTATTTTGAAAAGTATATGTCATACCACTTCACGCAGTAGCCTTCAGTGAGGAAGCTTTTTTTTATCCTTTAAGACTCCTCTCTGATTGACTGTCCTGTGTTGTGCCTCATTCATATTTCTTAAAACACTTCAAATGTGAGTGGGCGGGGCTAAAATGCTGCAGGTTGAACTTACGGATAGATGTAAATATGATGGTTTTTAAGACATCACAAAAAACACTGAATTTAAAACAGGCTGTTTTTGCAGCTTAGTTTCCATATGTGGACTGTACCGACTGTGGAGTGAAAGGTATGTTTGAATGTTTACAAATTTTCCATAAAACTATATATTATAGTACATAAAACTATATATTTTGTGCCTTTTCAAACGTACCAAATTCACCCATCTCAAAATCTGCCACAAGTGTTTCTTTCAGACCCAAAAACTATTATTTCCCACATTACATGGAAAGCATATTAGCCTAACAACCAGGACAATTTATTATTTCTAATAAAACCCAAGTTTTGCCAAAAAAAGAAAACCTCAGTCACTTGTATAAGCAAATTTTATTTAATCTGCTTTTGCAGCCATCACTTCTCCATTCATGGCATAGACTCAGAACATCTGATTCTGTCCAGTAATCACTGAAAATAATCATTTGAAGGACATTTCCTGTGAGCCTTAATACAGTTTCACACAAGTCAATAAGGTGCAAGTAAACAAAACAACTGAGGACAATATACATTAAGTAGCCTACTTTAGAAATGCTCCAGCGTACGCTGGATGTTGAATTCTAATAGTTATACTCATCAGATTCACAGTGCGTTTCCTCAGTTTATGTGGTCCCTATTTTAAGGCATCATTATGCCTGGGTGTCGACTCGCATCAGAATCAACATCATTCCATCTCAGCATACTGTTATACTGCAACAATGTTCAAAAGAAAAACAAGTTCTTTTTTATATTTCAATTCAATGCATAAATAGGAAACGCCTATTTAAGCTCACCAAGAACACATTCAGCTGCTTTTCACAGGACCATTTAAGGCTACTTAGAGCTAAATATACAATAAGAAAGATTTTGAGCATTTAGAAATGTTTATATTACTATGATAAACTGTAAATATAGATTAAACAAAGTCCTTTAGGAATTTCTGTGGGTCTGTATCAGATGTATGATCCACACAAATCTTTCAAAATCTAGCCCAGTGTAGGTGAATTCAAACATGTACTGTAGATTTTAATTTAGCTAAAGTAAAGAGCTGCATGGATTATAAATAGAAAGAGCTTTAAGGGGACTTTGTTTAAAGACTGATCATAGCAAAACAACCACTTTGAAGCTA
>JAILXH010167301.1:14737-25257 GCA_023558415.1 Piaractus mesopotamicus
CTAGGAATTTCTGTGGGTCTGTATCAGATGTATGATCCACACAAATCTTTCAAAATCTAGCTCTGTTGCCCAGTGTAGGTGAATTCAAACATGTACTGTAGATTTTAATTTAGCTAAAGTAAAGAGCTGCGTGGATTATAAATAGAAAGAGCTTTAAGGGGACTTTGTTTAAAGACTGATCATAGCAAAACAACCACTTTGAAGCTAAAAATCTCAAAAACGTCTTTACAGTATATCATTAATAAACATTCCCTGGTTTGATGCCCTTATTTTACATAATATAAGGTGCATTTCATCAAGTGTTCCCGAGTGGCTTGTGAGTGAAGAGCGAACAAAGCCAGGCTCATCTCACCGGAGCTTTACAGGATGGCCTCAAGTGATTTGATACATTATTTTTATATACAATGTCCAGCATCTTTGCAAATACACTCCTGATCTAGTTGATTTAGTCTAAAACAAAGCAAAAAAAGACAACTAAAAATGTACACAGCAAAGTTAATCACTGTACAATGAAACAGAATTGGTAGTTATTGCTATACATGAGTTCATATTGTCTTAATATACCAAGCAGAAAATCCATTTTCTTTGTTTTTCCAGTTAATGCTTAAAAATGTCCTTCACACAAGTCGGCCTATATTTTTCAATACTGCGTGCAATCCACTCCTAAAATTACATGTTCTTAATGTAAGCCATTCATGCTCATAGTTCATCCTTAGTATCCTCTTAAGCCTTAGCAATAAATAAGATGTGAAGTAATCAAAAATATGGCACACGAATGTTGGAAAAGTACCAAAAGAAAATTAAATACTTTCACAAATCTGGCTAAATACATCACACTTCCGGTTTCAAGTATATCAGGCAGACATGGTGTTGGACGTGGTGTTAGCAGTCTCCATGGTCGTTCCTGAAGAAGTGTAAATGCCTGGATGTTGGGGGTTGTTCCAGTCTTTCATTTTCACAATACTCTGCACAGAGGAGTAATGCCCATTGCCTTCATGAGCTTCACAAAGTCTCAGCTCTTTCCACAGAGTTCAGTTTGATACCTGCAAAGTAATAATAAAAGGAAAGATCATATTGACATTATGGCTCATTTACTATGGATTAGTAATTTGTCATATAACTGAATGTCATAAAAAGAGTTTAAAGAATATCAGACTGTTTGGGACCACATTTGTACTTGCGATGCGCCACCTCACTGGTGCATTCTCCGGTGGATTACCTAACATGTCCAGCAGGGGGCATCAGACTGGACTTCCCTTTCTGTAACAGCCCCGATGACACTTGGAGGCCTTTTCTTTGTGACACCTCCTGTGTTAAAACAATACAGTAATATGTTACCACTAAAACTGCATATATCCTACATTTATGTTGTATTCTGTTGTTTTCCATGAGGTCCACTTATGATGTGGGGATTATGAACCAAAAATAATTTGTGATTTTTGCATGACAATTCTCCGAACTATCTTTATCCTAGTGAATTAAAGAGGCTGTATTTGTTACTTTGCCTATAAGGCTGATATAAGTAAATGATCTCTGTTCCGCAGGTTTAAACTGCTGTAGGTGGATATATGTAAATGCATTAATTTAATTCATTCCATGTCAACTGTGAAATGAATAGTATGTTTTGAAACACATCAAAACTCTTTTCTTTTAAAAAAGCTGGATTTTACATTTCACATTTCGGTTTTCCACGATATGGTCACTTTAAACAAAACTTCAATTAGCAATATTAGGAGATCAGTGATATGTGACGTCTTTCTCGTTTCTCGTTTTTAGGATTTGACAGGTGAAGGAGGTTTGGGGTCATTAGTTCATCAGGGGTCATTAGGTCATCAGGACATTCTACTGCAGCTGAAAGACACTCACCTCTTTGATCTGAGAGGGTTTGGTAACAGGGCATGGTGGTGGAGGTCTACTGGGGGGGCTTGGTCTGGGTTTGGGTGTGACTGATGGAGTGGGTAGTGGACTGGAGGGGGTCTTAGGGTGTGAACCCTGGTGTTGTAATGCGTATGCTGGGATGGGTGGAGGCTTCACTGTAGGGCGAACAATGGAGTGTCTCGATCTTGGTGGACCAGCAGGACTAGCCCTTTGACTAGCCTGGCATTGAGAACACACAGAAACACAGCTTTCAAAACCCAGTTCAAGAACACTGCTTTTTAAAAAAAACAATCGATTAGATAAACATACTGCAAACCATCTTTCCATACCACTGATACAGCAAGCGACCTCTTACCGGATTATCTGTGTCAGGTTTCTTTAGCTGGAATGTTGGGTTGGCGTGACCATTAGCAGGAGCTTTGGAGTCTGGTGAATCTGAGACACTGTAGAACAAATCAAAGTGAATAAATTCAGCTCATGTTCTCTGCCATCAGCACTTCAGGCAGAAACATTGTGAGAAGAACGGAACATCTAAGAGATGAGTTCATGAATATCATCAAAGCTGTGAATCTCAGTAATTACTTAATGCATATCCGGGGAGGACTGTGGGCAATGCCTTTAAGAGAATGACGCTTATGCTTGTAGAACCACCAGAGGAACAGAACAGCCAATCCCAGAAAGAGAAGTAAAGACAGGATCACCAGTAGAGGAAGTAAGTTGCCTACAACGTCAACATGAAATAGGACAGTTAGTTCATAAATACAATATAGTATATTTCATAAACCAAAATACTGCTGAGACAAATGCTGTAATACAGATGTGAGTGCATGCTTGGGATTCAGTACATGTTTCACTTACCATGTGTGATTACAGGGCCACTGTCCACACTGCCACCAGTTCCTGCTTTCTCACAGTATGGCGGCGCCCAGCCTGCATCACAGTGGCAGTTATGATTGTTGTTGCACAGCTACAAGAGAAGAGACCATGCAGACTCAATCAACAGGGCCGGCAGTGTCTTTTACCCAATTTCTATTTGCAGAAAACATGAACGTTTTGGCACGCGATTTCTTTTCTGTTCAACTGTATATTCTACATAGACATTGCTATTATTAAAAATAATAATAAAATGGTTTAGTTTTACTATGACCTGCTTAAACATAATAGAACACTTTAGTAGCCATCCTCAAAGAAATAGCTTGACCAAACATGCTAATGAAGTGAAGCCAATAGTGGGTCTTAATCTGGGACTCTGGGTCTTAGCCAATTTCTCAATGGGAAAAATGGACAGTCTTTTTTTGATATCCTCCAAATATCACTGCATTCTGAATTATGAATATTGCTACATGCAAGCTATGCAAGCTAGACACGTCTTCTGCATTTCTGTATGTAACGTTGATAATGGTAAAATAGTCGTACATCTGAAAAAATAAATTTTCCTTTGGAACTCTTTTGCCTTAAAATAGACATCAGGCAGTTTATTCATAACCATTACATGTAATAACATTCTGTAAGGGAGCTTTTAAAGGTATTCAACACTTTTGACATCTGGTTCCTATCACCACCACTGTGATCAATTCTGACACTAATTTTTTTCTCTAGAATTGAGCATTTTACATTAAACCACTCTGAATGAGTTTGTTTACATCTTAATGATTTAATTATGAAGAAAACTGTTTGAGTAACTAATGTTGATGTATAATTGTGTTTAATAGACTTACATTCATGTGACATCATATCAGTGCACATAAGTGGTGGCAGACCTGTAGCATGGATGTAGCGTTATTCATAGTTTGACTGCTAAATGACCTCATAATTCAAAAGATAGTGATATTTAGAAAAAATGTTCCTAACATGGGCATGAAGCCAACTACAGAATGATGCACAGCTTCAGAGGTGTATTGGCATGATCTCATTTGCATATTGCTTATTGTTGGCTATTTGTTTTTATTTGCTGTTTTGAACAATTCGACTGAAATGGAATAGAAATGAGGAATAGAAATTTCACTGATTATGAATCAAAAGAAATCTGAGTAGCAGTTTTTCTCTGGTTCACACCGCGTGACTGAGTGAGACTGCAAACTGATGGGGGGGATGGAAGGATGGGAAGTGTCCTGGCACAGTGAAGCCAGGCCACCTACACAGGCTAAAGGTCTGCCAGTTCTCTGCCAGAAAGGCAGTGAGGGTGTGCACCTACCCCATGGCCATGACACTTGGAGCTGCACTCATTCGTTTGCAGGAAGGATGCATTGCGGCACTCTCCACCAAAACAAATCTGCTCCAAGAGAAAGATAAAAGATTGCATTGTTATACATGGTGAGTGACAATGGCTACTGTTAACTATCATTTTGCCTTCCAACATGACTCTCAGGGGACGTTCTTTAAGAAATTATCCAAAATGATTGGTTCAAAAACAAGCTAGACCAGTTAGTATTGCAGGCTACACCCAGTACTATTATGTATACAGTACTCACTGCATTATCCCCACACTTGGTTCCCGTCATGACTAGCCCTGGGTCTAGTGTATCCCCCTGGCTCTCCTCTTTTTGGTCAGGACGGTAGACATGTGTACCTCGGCACAGGATTTTCCGTTGGCCGTCAGGGATGGTGGTGTCGATAGGGACAGCATTTGTACCAATGGGTTTGGAGGCAGAACTTAGACACTGAATTTTGCCACATTTAGCATCCCTTCAACAGAAACATAATGAAATTTACATCTTCCCCTTTTTTTTTAGTATATTTATGAATTGACTCAAAATGTGAAAGACTCTAACCTCTCAGTGCAGGCCCTGTATTTTCCCATCAGGTCTTTGCCACAGTTTCCAAAAGAATCTCCAGCCTCATTCACCTTGGTGAAGCACAGATCTGGAGCAGGTCGAGCATCTGTAAAGGCACCAGAATAGCCAGTTTAGTGAACAAATACCTTAACAGCCATGTGCTCTGTCACACATCTTACACACACGAAAATCTGCAGTAAATGGCAGAGGATTTAGGAAATTGGTCAGGCACTTGCTGTCGACTGCGGAAAACAGCAGATGGCATCACCCACTGTACGGTAGGTACTTGAGCACAGTATTACCAGGCATCCACTGTACAACCACTGAAGCCCCAGCCAAAAACAACATGAAAGTCTGTTCAGTTAAGTCCAGTACAGTGCCATGTTACTAATGCCTTACTATTTTGGGCTAAGCCATAGCAGACCCCTGATATTGTTTGAATGGGAAGGTATAATCAATATCTTTCATATTTACGATAAAGCTTGAAATTTATGTCCAAACCTGACAGGACCTGACTGCTCATGTTGGGTTCAGTCATCATTTGTGAACACATGTTTAAATTTCATGTTTGGGGTTCTCACAACCTGCCTCCCACTTTTCATAGGTTTGACTCTGTATTTCCCCATGCTTTCATTTTTCCTTGCTTTATTCTTTTCCCTGCTTTTATTACCTTACAACAGTTTTAATCTGGCATGCTGAAGTCACCTACTTCAGTTGCTGACAGAATCTAGCACTGAGGTCCGGCGGGTGAAAAATAAAACAACAAATCAATCCAGGAGAGTACAGTGTAGAGGAGCTAAATGTATGTTAATATTAATTTGTTTAGTATGTTCACTGTGTTACATGTAATATGCTTTATGTAAAGAAATAAAGTTTTAGAATGTGAAAGCTAACATTTTGCTATATCAGCATCGCACAGCATCAGAACAGCTTAATATGGCTAGTATGGCTAAGTAAGTTTTTCCAGACTATAAACAGCTGGAATGTTGTTAGAAAGCAGTGCTTGAAGAAAACAGAGTTTAAACTTCAATTTCAACTCCTGATTATTTTATCATATTATTTTACATATTATTTTACTTATCAAGCATCTAATGACAGCTATTATTGTTATTACACAGTAATTTCACCTTGCTATCCTATCACAGTTCTATCCTATTGATGAGCCAGTCCAAGTCAGTTTTGGACAGAATATAGTTGGGCTTGGGCCAGTTTCAGACTCAATGTCTGAAATATGATGTCATTCGGATCGGACTCGGACACAAAGTTCTTGGGCTTTATTCAAGTTTGGACCAAAAATTGAAGCTGTAATTTACATAAATTAATCAGTTTGCATAACTGTCATTGCTGTAGCCTGATAAAAAGTCTATTCAGTGATATTCAATTATTATTTGGATCAGAGAATATCGGTAGTACAATACATCAAATGATCTACCAAAGTTAAAATATTTGGTGGATTTGGCTAAGCTTGGGGCTGTGATTATGCTACTGTCCAAGTTTAATGAGAATGACCCATATATATAGGTGTTACCTTTTCCCCAGAGAGAGAGGCACTGCTGCTCCAGGGTCAGGCACATGCCTGTGTAGCAGTAGGCTTTGCCATGTCCACAGGAGCTGCCGTCCACCAGGTAGAAATTAGCAGGGCAGGACTCTGATTTTCCATCACAGTATTCGGGCAGGTCACAGGAGCCTGAGGGAGGGCGGCACGGCACACCTGGACTCTTCAGCTGAGGGGAAATGAGCCAAGAGGGGATGAGACACAAAATATCACAGTCATTTTTACAGGGAGTGGATGCGTATGGCCAAGTGCAACTAGATGTCATAGAGAGAAAGTTAGCAAAGAGAAGATTACCTTGCAGTTCTCACAGCATACTCCATGGGCACATTCAGCACCTGCTTTCAGAGTGCAGTTATTGGCATTACAGCATGGACTGGAACACTCCTAGAACATGCACAGAAGAAGAACATGAAACAAAACATGAGAGAGAGAGTGAGATACACAGAGTGCAGCACAGTGGTTCCTAACTCTGGCCCTGGAGTAACTCAGTCGTGCACATTTAGGTGCTTTCCCTGTTCTAACACACGATCCAACTAATCAGCAAATTAACCCCTTCAAATTTGGCCACAGATAACAAAAGCATGTTGTAATTAGATATTAATCACTTCTCACTTGTCACTGACACAAGCAGAAAAATTCTATGGAAAATGTGAATTCTAAACTTTCAGTCAACACCACATCTGTGTTTGTAGAGCAGCACAGTGTAGCGCAATAGCCTCACCTCTACGTCTCCACAGTCACATTCCTCTCCCTCCTCCAGGTAGCCGTTGCCGCAGCGCTGGCCTCCATACAAGGCCCTGGTGTTGGGAGGATTAAATAAACATTTCCCCCCACCGGAGCTCAGATAACGCTTCAGCTCTGCATGGTTACAGGGGTTAAACACGCGTGGGAATGGGTGTCTGTAGAAAAGTTGAAAAAATAAGAACAAGACCTAGAGGTGAACACCAAATTTAAAGGAATTATACGAGACAAATTTCCATAATCATTCTCTTACACAAAATGTAGACAATCAAGACATGTTTGGTGTCTGTGGTTATTGCTTATTTTTGCACTGGAGGTAACAAGCAATGAAAGTTTATATCCCATCAATTATAATCATGCAAAAAAACATGAGGTAATGAAAGAATTGTGTCAATTTAACTGATCTATTCCTTTAAAGAATTAAACAGTTCCACCAACTACTATGCCAGTCAGTGCTGCAGAACTAATATATCTACTGCAGGGAGATACAGACAGCATGAGAAGTTCAGCTATCAGTTATTGTTCATTTTCTGTACTACAGGGTATTTCAGAAAGTAGAATTTCACAATTTGCTGGGCAAGCCATTAGCTAAGACTAGCCTATAGCCAATGTGACACTATATTTTGCTACTAAAATTTAGCAAAAACACATTTTAAAGAGAATATAAGAATGTCATAAGTTGTATGTAGTATTTGTAGTATGTTTGTTCAATTTCTTTTTTATGGGGGATTAAGTTAACTTGCTGGCCAAATCAAATGTCCTAATTGGCCACACTTTTGGTCAGAGTTTAAGCAGTGGCTGGGTGTTTGGGGCTATGATGTTCAGTGATCAGGGTTTACCCTGTAGCTGCAGCCATGATGCAGCCCCCATCCTCTGGCAGAGCCCGGCAGCAGCCCTCACTGTCATGGCTCATCCCAAAGTTATGCCCTATCTCATGGGCCATGGTGGCAGCTATCCCGACCGCAATTTCAGAGTGGTCCTACAGAAAAAGAGAAAGGGCGAGAAGAGAAAGAGACATTATTTATGGTGCATGTACAATTGAAAAAAGATGTATAGTGTCATATTATACTAAGTCATTTTACCGAGTTCACCCCTCCTGACTGGTATTCTGAGCACATGGCTTTAAGTGGAGCCAGTCCTATTGTGGTGCCCTGGAATGACACACCCCTGCAAACACAGCAAAGACGGCTGATTAGATTCAACTTACAATCATAATACCACTCACAAAAGCACATCTTTTCAGCTAGCAACTATAGCAATTACTAGCATAACACCCATGATTGTGTTTCATGCATTATACTGCATTCAAACAGTTGGCAGTTTGGTACTAAATTAACACAATTTCCCCTTCACCCCAAATGTAGTTGATCAGCAATGCCATGTTTGATGTGTTAAGTTTGTTTCATTAGTTTTGTACTGGAACTACAAGGTTAATATAACAGGATAACAGGATGCTTAGCCTATCAATCATGGACAAAAGTGCAGCCAAAATTCAGCATAGCTGCTACTGCTTTTACATATGCAGTGCACTTTTCTCCATTTTCACAGATTACATTTTAATTTAAACCTTTACACTGCACAGCTTCAATGCAAAACTATACATTTAAAACCCATCTGTTTAATTTGTGGCTGTGTTATTTCTGAAGGACTGACGTGATGAGCTGTGCGTTGTCATTGGGCAGCTGTGGTAGCTGTTTCCTCCTCCAGGTGAGGAAGTCTCCTAGCGTGCTGTAGGGGTTGTCCGTCACAGTGATCATATTTTTATTGTTCCAAACCTCCAGCCAGATCAGGGCCACCCGGATATTCAATGATTTGTAATACTGAGAACGACAACAGATGCAAAGAATAAAAAGTGCACACAGTCAATAAAACAGGAGTCGAGAGGGAAGATAGGAAACTTCATGGTAGACTACATAGCATATTCTAAAACCAAAACCATGTGCAGCCTGCATAACTCACCTTGTCCACATAGTTAGCTGCCTCGAGCAGCTTGGCCTTGGTCTTCTGCAGGTCACGGCCATGTTTCACAAACTGCAATACAGACAAAAAGCGGGTCAAAATGCCGTTCTGACCACAGAGGCCTCCCAGCCACAAGCACACACACACACATCACAACTGCATCATTTAGGATGTGTGGCATTAATATGGAGCCAGATGAATGATGAAAAGAAATAGGGCTCTATGATTATCTATGGCTGCACCACACAGTGAGTCATCAAACAGATTTCATTGCCTCATAGAAGCAAAACCAGACCCAGCTCACACTGAAGCTCCAGAACTGTTTACTCATTGTGTGGCATGAGCAAAAGATTCTAGGAGCCAGATTCATCAAAGCTTTGCTATATTTTTATCATTTACATGGCATGATTGATGACTGTGGTGTGTCAAATGTTTCAGCAGATTGCTTTACTCATTTTGTTCCAGCACAGATGTGTTAAAGGCTTAAAAGTGTTGAAGGCTCTAAATTGATATTATAGATATCACAAAATGTTGGGGGGCATGTATTTTGTTTCTAGAGACAAGGGACAAAGATGTACAAAACTGCCTCCGTGCGCCATTGATGCAGGACTTATATTAATATTTCATTTGAAATCATTAATATCTCTTCTTTATTGTTAAGTCAGTTATTTTATTTTTTTTTACAAATTTTTATAACAATGTATAACATTACCAGCCCACTGCGGAATACTCCCCCCAGCACTGGCTGAGGATCACCAAAGGGTGTTTGGTTGAGAAAACCCTGCTCTACAGGGAACAAACGTAAATATGGCATTTTCTGCTAATTTCAGGCCACAATTTCTATGTATTAGTTTAACATACTGCAAAATAATAAAACATAAAATATAAAATGTGGCATAACTATCACAGGCCACAGTTTTATGCTTTATTTTTTTCCAATATGTTAAATTAGGAAAAAAAAAAAAACCTTGCACTTTAAAATGTGCAGACATGTGTTCATTGACTAGGGGTGCCCAAACTTTTGCATATGACTATAAAATGGACGAGCTTGTCCAGAAGGAAGGTGCCAAAAGATTGTGGTGAACCACTGCATGTTAATATGATACATGTCATCTGTCCAACACTTATTATTACAAATTATTAAGTAATATTACAGCTATTTGATTTGATTATATTGTGATTATATTACCATCAGGGAAAAACACAAGCTATAGCGTAAAGCACTGTAACGCTTATATGTGGTACTTCATAATTGAACTTGAATCACAGTGATATTGTTTATCGCAATAATTCTTCTGACAATAATTGTTCGTCTAAATTCACATTATTGTTCAAGCTCACCCTTATCCCAAATACAGTCAGTCAGCCAAGACACGCTTGGTGTCCAAAATTTGTTTCTTTAGTTTTGCACCAGAGCTCAGAGGCTAATGTAGCTATCAAGTAATGGAAGCTTATACACCACCAAATTCCATTTATCATCAAGCAATCGCACACTGGGTCCAGCAATCTCCAGTGCAGTGATAGTAAAGCAGTGGATAAAAAAAGCAATGTAATGCAACGTAAAAGAACGAAACTTTGGACACCAAACATGTCTTAGCTGATTGACCACATTT
>JAILXH010167308.1:15595-31245 GCA_023558415.1 Piaractus mesopotamicus
ACAAAAACATCCAGAACAAATTTTCTATATTCTAAGTTGTCTTTTTCTTTCCAGTTACATTTTTGTATTCAGTGTACTTTTAAAAATAATTCTGAATTAATTCAAAATAATAAAATCAAAATAAATTTTGAGATTTTTTTTGACACTTTTAATTGTTTTCTTATAATTCGTGATTAAATAAAATTGTTGGGTCGAAGATTTACAGCCCTATTTTTATTGTTTGTTGTTTTGGGACTATAAGATCAAAGTAAATGTTACCATAGCTGTTGATTATGATATGACACAATTATTTTAGCTGATCACAATTATTTTCCCACAGTTGCAACAAACATAATTTATTTGGGTACATTTTTTATTGGTTGAGGAACATTAAACAAACAAAAGTTCTACTTTCTGAATGCTGCTAGAACTTTAGAAGGCAACGGTCAGTAAAGTTTGTTTATTTGAGCTTTAGGTGTGTCTGCCATCATTTGGGAGCGACTAAGGCTTGACAGCTAGGAAATGAGATAGATAATGACCTAATTTGGCTATTTTATGCTTATAATTTTAGGCTTTTAGGTTTTTTTCAAAAAGACAATTCAATTATTAATCACGGTTATTATTTATGTGTCGGTTAATAAATCACACAAATACGTCACATTCGGTAGGCCTTTAGGCCTAAATATAACTGTTGCCTTTAGGTTCTTTTTGGAGCCCCCTGAAAATGTATACAGGATGTAGGTACAGGTTCAATGCACTGATAAAGAGTTTACAGTAGGGCTCATTTAGAAATCCTTGGACCTTATTCTAGGAGTGACTAATGTAGGGAAAATCAGAGACTGTTAAAAACAGTGATACCATAGCTTTAGGGTAAACCAAATGCATCATCCTGGTCAGAAATAAGGCAATAAATAAATAGATAAAAGGTAAAAAAAAAAGTTTTAAATTTGAAAATGATAATAATACAGTAATAATTGTAAGCTAAATATTAATACCACACACTCGCATCTTCACAGCAAAACCACAACTAAATTAGGAAAACTGTTGAGTTTACTTCATTTCTGTATCTCCATTTTTCTTGATTGTTTTTATGTTGATTTGTTTTTATTTATTTTATAATAATGAAAATGCCAACTTCTGTTCACACTGTGTCCAAATTTCATGACTACTGAACCAATAGAAATGGTCTGAAACATGTATATAAAGGTATGAGTGCTTCTTCCTTCTGCTGTAAATTTACCGTTATGCAGAAACAAGGTTCTTAATTCTGACAGCAACAATATATTTGTTCATTACTTTTATTTCCTTATATTAGGCATATTCCTCATAATGTTGACTGCCCAGTGCACAGCAGGTTTGCCTGTCTGACTCCTGTTGTCTTTTTAAGGATGGAAGGAGCTTACCAGTGAATACTAAATTCAACTTAGTGACTAATTATGAAGATTTCCGCGAATTTCCAGTATTATATACTCATTAGCTTATTAAGTAAGGGGTTAAGGTCTCCTTTTTTGTTAGATTTGCTAACAATGATTGTGCGAACTGAACATGCTGAATTTGCTTGAAAAGTGATAATAGTGATGTTTTAGAATCGCATGCCCTTTGTTAATACTTAACAGTTATAGTCGTGGATTTTTGAATACAATAAAAGTTAAGAAGTACTGGGACGGGAAACTTTCATGTTTTTAAATCTGCTGTCAGTCAGATGTGCTCTACTCTGTTTCCGTCAAATCAGTGCCTTGCTTGAAATGGTTCTTAATCGTTTAAACTGTTTGCTCAAGAGCATTTCTACACAGCAGTTCATTTTTCAGAGAGTTTGTGTTGGTATCATAGATTTTTGTGGCAAACTGCTGCACAGCAAACCTTCTTACACTGTTAAAAAGTGATACAGTGTTTTTAACTGGACCTGCCAGTGGACCAGGCTTCAGTTTTCCACTCCTGTACACTACAGTTCAAAAGTTTGGAGTCCCTTGTCATTTCAATAATGGTTATTCAGCTTATCCAGTGTAGATTGAAATGTTATAAACTAAACATTAAACACAAACACATTGTTTATTCACAATTTGAAGTATTAAGGGAATGTACAGCATTTGTTCAACATGATTTTTCCCACAGGAAATGGATGGAAAATTGTTGGGAAAATACTAAATTAGCCGGTAACTAGATGTTGCAAAACACCTCTTGCATTGCCCCTTATAGATATTACATACAGACTTACATACATACTAACACACACTTATACACACATATTAGCAACCACCTGGGATACCATAGCAATGACCTACCAACACCTTAACAACCACCTGGGATAATATTACAATGGTGTAACAACACCTTAGCAACCAAAATACCAAAGCAACAGCTTAGCAAAGTCATAGTAACCCCTTCTAGTCATCTATTAGTAGTAATTTCTTGTCACAAATTACAAAGAATTACTACAACTAACAATTTGATCAGCAAGATTTTGTCACCGTCTTTAGAGTATAAGACACTCATCATCTACAGCTCCATTCATCATTGAACGTTTCTCCATTTTTACAACTTCCTACAAGTTGCTTGAACCCTATAGAGTATTAGCATCTTAATAAAATCACTTAAAATATGTATTTCCAACAAATTTTGTTGTATATAATTGAAAACAGTGATTCCAGACTCAAATTCCAGACAAAGCCAAGGTATTTAAGTGGTTAACTGTCTTAAGCTGCCTTAAAATTTTGAAAGAACATTTCACACTAATTGTTGTTCTCTTAGAAATGCAGTGAGTTCACAAATTTTGATCCAGATTAAATTTTTTAGGTTAAAACAACGAAGCTTTTATACAGTGCAGGTGCCCAGGCACTGAAACTGCTGTCTGTAACAGTACCTTAAAAAACATTTCAGTTGGGATAGTTTTACAGTTTTGATTAAAGCTTAAAGGCATTTGGCTCAATAGCTTTGAATTTGGACTGACTTTGTAGTACCTCTATGCAGCCAATCAGCTGATGAAGTTCAAGTTAATTTTACGGGTATTAACCTGTATTGGTGGCACCAGCTTCTGTTAAGGCACGTTAAGATTCGACACAAAATCCACAAGAGCATGTCATAAACAGCGTGAGTGAAGTGAGTCGAGCGCATTTCTGCGCTGTCTTTACAGAACGCTGGCAGGGTATGCGAAACGCTGAGTGAACTGAAATGAGATAATCAGTTTGTGTTGCGCTTAATCTGATCTTCCTGCTCCCGCGCTATCGATTTGAGTTCTCAATCCTGATTTTCGAAGAGTGGAAGGATAGTATAAAGGTCATTTCATGAACCAGAAGCAGCTCAAAGAAATACATAAATTAGCTTTATCAATAAATACCAGACTTGAAACTTCTGGGTTTAATCCAGTATTTAAAACTTCACACCGTCAATTACAGGCCTAAATGAGAGAAAAAAAAGAACAAAATCAAAAGTCTGTTTATCTTTTTTTGCAGCGCTTTGCTGCACCTTTAATGTATTTGGCTTATTAAAGAACATGAAAGCTTTCTACTCCCTATAACAAACTCTTGTTTCCTTAAATCATTCTCCATGTGTTCTAAGTTATGAGACCTCCTTCACAAATTGAGTGCCTTTGTGTGTATCTTCATGTCTTTGGGTTCTAATTAAAATTCACTGAAGAGTGCAGCACAGCATCATGTAGTTTGATTGACATTTTTTTCTCCCTTGTCCTTGTAGAAAAATTATAGCTGGATGTTAAGGTATGATGTTCTGCATGTTCGCTTGTGTGTGCTTTATATACAGAGAAAGCCAGACTGATGGAAAAAAAGTAGTGGAGACAGATAAGAGAGGGGTTGCTGGGGCGGCCCTGAACAGAAGGAGTGAGGGCTGGGCCAATATAAAACCTCATTACTGTAGTGTCATGGAAAATGTGTGCACTTTACGCTCCATCTAGCAGCAGTTTTGCTGGATAAGCACTGTTCTTGTTTGGCACTTTTTTAAGGCCTGTTTCATTAGTGGGAGGGCCCTTAACGGGAGCACATTCTTTTAGAATCGGTGACACCTGCCGCCGCCACCTTTATTCTCGAGTCTTGGAATTGTTTTTAAGTGTACAAGCTTGCCTCTGAGGTTGCTCTTATTGCGAGTTACAGTCATTACCACCTAGTGTTTACAAAAAGCAGTCTGCGTAATGTGGTGCTTATGTTCCTTCTGGTGTAACGTCTGCTTATTTTGTTTGCTAAAGGGCCTGGGGATGCACTCTTTGACAAGTTTTTTTGACTGATACATGACCGTTATTGGTCAGTGATTAATCATTAACCAACAAGCCTAAAATCTGATTAGCTTAACCACATTTAAAGCTATTGTATAATACCTGGTGTGCCCTTAAGAGCACACACATCAGCTGAATTCTGTGTTAATGCACTGCGATATCGAGAAACAGTCCTTGTATGAACCATGAAACATATCACTGATAGGTGGGGCAAAGAATAAGCATGTATAGGAAGTAGATGGCCTATAACCATATTAACCCTTGCGTGGTGATGATGTGATTTATTATTATTTCGACCTCAGATTTCTTGGCCTTTCCTCATTTTCTGTGAAGAACATATAAAATAACCCATTTTCAGTGACTTCACTCTGTTCACCACCTACACATTTATATGGGGTGAACCCACGGGGAGTAAAAGTGTGGAGGTGCTGTGTCTCTTCACTCTGTTCTCCTCCTTCATGACCTGCTGTTAGTGTGTGTGTTTGTTTGTGTGTGTGTGTGTGTGTGTGTGTGTGAGAGGGTGGACAACATGGAAACCTGGACCCACAGAACTGGGCATTTAAGGGCTTAATGTTTTTTCTGTCTCTTTAGTAATCTGCTACAGACTGCAATAACAGTGCGAACACTAGACTGCTGTAGGCTGGATGGGCGATCAGATGTAAATGTTTTCATGCTTGTGACATCACAACCATGATAAAGTCAACACAGCTGAGTTTCCATGTATAGACTGCAATAATTGAAATGGTAACTGTTTACATATTGTATATTTTATTTAAAAACCAAAAAAAAAAAAAACAAGGTAGATTCAGTTTTTCATGACACAGCCCCTTTACATAGTTATACATTTATTTAATTGTCTGCTGAGCTCATTGCCTTTTTCATCTTGTTTTCCAGCCCACAATATCCCCTTTAATGAAGACCTAGATTGCTTATTTCATAGTTTTGGATATTGTTTTACTTCACATGGAGAGAAACCGCACTGCAAAAGGAGGCTCTGATCTCTCTCTTCTTTTTGAAAAATGTGAGACTTTACTGAAAGCTAACAAAGCTCATAAATGCATTCCACGTGCCTCTGTGGCAAAGTGGAGGAATGGTCACTACAGCTCAGGGTGTGACATTATCATTTCATGTCCTGGAAGACTCTGAGAAAAAAATAATACTCAGGAATCGGCGGTGACCATTCCTGAATAGCAAACACTGCTCTGCTCCACAGTGGCAATAGCACAACCAAGCAAGACTTGGAAAAAACAGGCCGTTGCATAAAATTTGCACCAGATAAAAACTGCATACACAGACAATGCGATAAAAAAAAAGGTCAGCGGAATAAACATTGGCAGCAATAATTACAAAGGCAAATGAAAACTAGCCAGCACCAAGATAATTAGACAACAAACAAAGTCTCTCCTGAGTCACTTTTTTTAACACCATCCACCAGTAACAGGCTGGGTGTTTATAGATACCAGTGCAGTGCTTTGGTTGGGTTTTGTTGCAGACGTACCCTCTCCTTTGTCTGGATATGTAAAGGCTGCCAAGCTGCTATTCTGTGCCCAGATCGGAGGTATAAAATGAGAGATTCAAGCCTGCCTGAGGCCCTGAAAAGGCCCCTGCTGAGTTTGGCAACTGGCACTTGAAAATGATCGAATTTAAGATGGCGTTGCACCTTGACCAGGCTCTCTAAGGAACACTGATTTGCTCTGAATCTTAGACAGAGATTTTGTTATGGCTGGAGAAAGGTACACGGTCAGTTTTTTTGCTGAACAGTTGCACGAGTGAAGGCATTTATTGCCACATGTACATTTATATTCGAATTCTAGTCATATTGTCATCTGAGTGCGGTGCAACAGACACCTGCACACAATATAGACACAAGAAATAATACAACAACAAAGCAACAATAATAAACATAGTTTTAAAGTGTATTGTGCAAATATGCAAAGGATCTGAATTTGCATGCTGGCTTTTGAGGATCTACACAAAGACTTAGAAACCTTGAACTTTTTGAATATAGATGCAAAGCAGGGATATTGACTAACCCCCTCACCATAATCAAATTTTGCTTGGTTTGGACATTTTTTTGAGGCAGATAAGCAAATGAGGTTGCTTGCTTCATAATATGTACCCTCAAATACTGAATATGCCTGAATTAAAGATGGCCTGGCTGTTGAGCTTAGGAATTGTGTACTTAGTTTTTGCAGATAAAGTCCTTTGCTCTGCTGTAAATTGTATTACTGGCTCCGGGATGTTGTTCCCTAATTGGATCCTTGTAATTAGGCTAGAAGAGCTAAACAGCCAGATTGCTGTTTGTTTATACCTTTCCCCATATTAGTGACGTGCTGGGAATCCTCAAACAGGCTGAGGGTTCACTAGCATCTCATCGAGGCCTTAATTAGTCACCCATTCTTAACATATGCCTTGCTTAGTAGCCCAATCCAATTACCGTATTTATGATCAACTCGACTCATCGCAGTTGCTGATTCATGCTCGTCTGTACCAGCTCTGTGGGCACACAGTGGGCACTCGACATTCCAGGGTAGAGGAAGCCTATAGCTTTGAGAAGATGAAAGTGGTGCCCTTGGTGTCCTTGGGGCTGCTCCA
Source organism: Piaractus mesopotamicus (assembly GCA_023558415.1). Lineage (NCBI taxonomy): Eukaryota > Metazoa > Chordata > Actinopteri > Characiformes > Serrasalmidae > Piaractus > Piaractus mesopotamicus. The sequence goes on from JAILXH010167308.1 coordinate 22,392, forward strand.
GCTGCCAAGTGTCTGTCAAGGTTCTCAAGCTCCTGAGAGTGAGAAAATTGGTGAAGGGGAATAAAGACACTTTCAGCCTAAGATTTGTAGGAGCCATGTGAAAGAAAAAAGTCTTTAATCTGAAAATAAGTTGAGAAACGTTAGAGTGGTGAGTATGTAGAAAGGGGAAAAGGGCAAATGAGGAAAATACACTTCTAGCTGTTCTGCAGAAAATTTGCTTGATGTTAATCCTACAGGTAGATGTGTATAGTTGCAGTTGTGTGCAAAAGTTTGGGGATCCAGGTATATTCAGGTAAAATATATTTAGTTGATTTTTGAAGGAAAAATAAAGTCCGAAGAAATGTTTTAAATAAAAAAATGCATATGTTGTTGCAGTTATTTTATATTTGACACCATCTAATTGTAAAGTCTCAGAACTTAATTAGCTCATTAAGCCTTAATTGACCTGTTAGGACTAGTAAGGCAGGCCAAGAATTGTCATTAGTAGTTGATGGCAATTCCAGAGTGTAAGAAATTCTCTGACTCGTCAAACCTTTGTATTTGTTTTTTTTTTTTTCACAAAAACCAATAATATTTGTAATTTTGTAAGAGGGACCCAAACTTTTGCGGACAACCATAAATTCTTTAACTGAGTACAAATGTTAGGTATTTATACGTCTACGTAAATGTTAAATTCTGCAGCAACACAAGTTCTCAACATTTAATTCTACAAAACGCTTAGTGTCTTATTTTTTTACATTATTGCATTCTTTACTGCAGGTCTTTATGTGGATATATTAAGCATTAAACCACCAAAACTGACCCAGCTGATTATGAGGCTAATTCTGCTTGGTCAGTTGAGTGAAAAGTGCGTAAATGTGGGAGATGTGCACTGGACCCGATAGGTCTTGCTTGAATGTATTTGGAGACATTTCCGTTTCCCTGCGGCCTTCGGTGTGTCACGGCATGAGGCATTCAGCCGGTGCGCCTGAAAGAACAGGACTCCCCTCTGAGCTCTGGGATTGCTGTCTGAGGGGAAACATGGCTCCTAGAAGTTTCCAGCCATCACCCCTTTGTGTGCAACAGTGCGCAAACTTAATCAAATGGACGTACATAATTTCTAAGTGATCTCTGCACGTTCAGCTAATCGGCCCGGCATACTTGAGGGAAGGACGGGTCCGGGTAACCTTGAATGGCTTTTAGCATCGGCATGACTGCACCAAAACTGAGTACCAGGACCCATGGGGAATTTGTTTCTTAATTATTTTGCAGGTAAATGACAACACAGCCTTGGTTGCTGGCAACTAAGAATGGCCTCTGTCCAGTTTTGCTCCGAAATGAAGTCCCGTGCTGCAAAATGAAAAGGAAAGGGTGACATTGTTTATTATGGTTTGTTAATACTGACAACAAGTGCCATTTTGTCTGACAGTAGGACAGGACAGGATGTTGAAGGGAAAATACACAACTGTTGTATTTTGACCTGACACCAGTGCCTAGAACTGTCAGTTCCTTTAAGGTTACTGTGAAATATGAGTTTTAGGCAAGTTTTTTTTTTTTTTACTTTGGAGATAGTAGGCTTGTTTTTTGTCATTGGTGCTTTGGCAGACACTTCAGTCTCGTGTTTCTCTGCATGCCTGCTGACTCCCAGGCCAGGCTGCGAGAGACCCGGCAGGGGAGAGTGGTTGTGACACTGACAAAGCTATCTGAGGCCAGAACCATCCGTCATCGCCAGCGGTTTAGCATGAGCTATCGCACAGTCCACAAGGCTTCGGTGAACCTTATCGCCAAGGAAACCTCTCAATAACTTATTCATGATTCGCAAGGCAATCGCCTGGGTTTGCTGTTTCACTTGGCAAAGTAGTCGACATTGACAAAACATTCCAGAAACGGTCAACTCCAGTTGTATTCGCCATGCTTTGGAAGGCGCTGAATATCCATCTCAAGGAAAATCTCTGCACACTCCGATGAAGAGGTGTTCATAGGAAGTGATGGGTTTAAGAGTCTTGGCAGGAAAACGCTTCAAGAGCAATAGACGCTGTCACCAGATGATTTCCCCAGTGGTTCGTTGCCATCTTTAGACATTAAACCAAATGACACCTTTCGTCTGGTTCAGAGTAGCTCTTTGAAAGATGGCAGTGTTCAAAGATTAACAGTTAGTCTAATATTTCTGTCTGTCCCTGCCTTTATTTTAATGTTCGTGACCAATAGGTGGTCGGAAATAAAACGTACAAGAATTCCAGATCTTTGCAACATACTATATACAAATATACAGGAAAGCAAATATACACATACACAAAAATACAACATACCCTCCCTCATATCAGTCTATACATAATATTTTATTCTCTAAACATTTTGTTAGGCCTACACGTAGAGTGGCGTTGTAGGGGAATATCTGGGTGTGACCTTTTTCAAGTTGGAGCAGAGACCATGGAGAATGCTTATTAACTTGCAGCTTTCATCGCTCTTGGAAAGGTCTTGGCTGAGTGAGAGAAATAGGCAGAGAAAGAGAAAAAGACTGCACCAGCTGTGTGCCCCAAACCCATTTAGTTCAGAGACTCTGATGGTTTCTCATAGAACTGTCGCTGTCCCTCCAGCCATGTAGGACTCAACAGAATGCAGACACTCATTTTCATCTCTCAACAGAAGTTTCTTGATCATTACTCCCTTCCTTCTGCCCCCTCTTCTCCCTCGGTTGTTTGCGTTGCTTTTGCTCCGTTCTTTTATTTGCGACGGTCATTTTGCCTTTTGTGAATGAGCCTGTGTGTTTAGACAATCATCCTCAATTGCATTGCAGTGTTTGCTCTGCAAGTTCCCGCCATTTCAGCCTGACTGAGACCTGAGGCTCCTCCGCTGCGATCCCTGATGCAGCGTTCCTCCGTCTGTCGCCGCTGAGCTTCCTGTGGCTCCCACCTTCACGGCTCCCTTTATTCCTCTGTTCTTTCCCAGACACACCCCATGCAGCACATCACACTGCCCTTTCCTCCGTGATGGTGTTTCAGCTACAGCTCTGCCGATTTGGAAATTTTACAAAGCCAAAAATTCTGATAACCAAGATTTACAGTCGGCGTAATGTTTATATTTTCATTTAAAGAGACTCCATCGCTTTTAGGTTAAATGTGCTTTAATGACTGATGTGATTTTCAGGTTTCCATTATAAATTTCTTAATCTCAAATGAACAGCAGAGGCTTGTAAGGATTTAAATCAAAGTAATATGTACATATTTGGGGACAGCCTGTTAAACTTTTTGTGCTGTATTGCAGAGAAATTCAACACTAACAAGAGTTCTCCCGCTTTAAAACCCACCCCAAAATTCCTCTAGTCTGTGCTCTTTTAACCAAACAAGCTAGCTAGCAAATCGCTGTCCTTAGCTAACAGAAGTGGTTTTCTCTCACAGGCTGTAATGTTTATTTTACCACACTAATATGTTCTCTGTAGATGTGGTTCACATCTACATGTTCAACTGTAGATTTTGGGGAAACTTTTCAGCAGTGATAACTTACATTACATACATGGGCTAACAACAGCCTTGATGAGCAGCCCAGTCTCCCCCTACTTTAGGCTCCACCTTCACTAGACAGTGGATTGATTTACAAATTTCCCACTCGTTACAAGAAATTTCACACTCATTACGAGATCGTGTCTGGTCCCGTGAGACTAAAATCAGGGGAGCCCAAACTTTGTTGAGGGGGGCGAAAGTGTAATGTTTGAGGTGGGGGCCAAAGAGACTAAAGTGCTTGCCAGCTTGTTAGCCTTACATTTTCACACTAGACAACGTATGCAAAAATTTGGGCACCACCAATTGAAAGTGAAAGAAAAAACACATCCTCTACGAAGAAAACATACCTCTGCACGTTTTAATGCACAATTACAGTTTATTTACTAAATTTAAGATACTAGAAAAAAATTTTAAAATGTTGCATGTGCAAAAGTTATGGCACATTGTAAATGTTAGTTTTTTTTTTTATATATATATATATTTCATGTTTTTTTCCCAACATTTTTTCAGGGTGTGCAAACGTTTGCATATGACCTTATGTAGAAAATTTTGGAGCATAAATGCTTTTATAATGTTGATAAATTTAGTCTCTAAATCTCTGGTCCACTTTTTTATGATTATTGTCCATTTCTGTCATTGGTTCATAAGTGGTAGCTACATTGTGTTGTTACATCTGTGTGGTGTTAGCAGTCTTAGATACATTTTATTTTATAACATTGGACTGTTTTGTGACTAAAATTATTTGAGGAAAAAAAAAAAAAAAAAAGAAGAAGTTCTACAAAATGTTTTCTCATTGAGTTAGGCTGAGAACAACTTTTTGGTAGGCCAAATTGAACATCCTTGCAGGCCAACTTTGGCTTGCAGCCTTCACTTTGGGCAGCCCTAAGTAAAATTAAGTAAAATAAAAAATAAAACAAGTGACTTTGTGTCACTTTTAGTTTACAGCTCTTTCATAGGAGTCTCAGCCAGTACTGATAAATCTGAGACTCTCAATGTTGTCTAAATTTGTTCTTATTGTTCAAATACTGGTATCAGTCAGGCTCTAATTCAAGTTCCCCAGTAGCTCTTCCTTCTGTCCTTCGATAGTGTGAATTTCTCCCAACGCCATTTATGCAAGTGCAGGAAAGCCTCTCTCCCCCCCGGCCCTCTATCCTGTAAGTGTCACAGCCGATGTAGTCTGCCGGGAGCAGACGGCAAGGATTGGTCCTGGTAAATTCCACCAGGACAAGCGTGCTTAGGGCACTTGCAGTGGCAAGAAGCAATGTTCCCCATATGTCAGCTAAGAAAGGGCATTGGTAGTGTAGCTGAGCTTCTGCTGGGCAGTGTGTGTTACTGCAGTACCTGATTATCTCACCTCTTCTGCACCGAAAGGACACGATCGCCTCTAGGGTCTTATTGTTGTGTTACTCGGTTGGGCTTGGGCGCATTCACTAATTACCGTGTCACATTTACATAGCGTTTAGTTTAATTAGCCTAAATAGTCAGGTACGGAGGAGGTGCTCCGGAATGCGGTGTTTGTGAATTTATGGTCTAAAATTAGTGACATGTAATTAAGAAAATACTGCGTTTCGAAAATAAACCCGAATGAAGTGATTACAGAGCTAAACAAGTGCGCCTAATTAGTCGCTCGCAAGGTGTTCATGGAAACATGGCGTTGTTATGGAAACACTGAAGTCTTCTCAGTATCCAGGGAACAGCTGACCCCAGCCATGTGCTGGAGGGCACTTCCTCACGCATGTACTCGATAACAGCAGCGGCTTGTTGCGAACGCGGGCATTTTGTGGTCATCCGAACATATTTTTTAGGCTCAAGAACTCAAGCCTAAAAGATTTCGAGAGGAAGAGAAAGACGGTGGCCTGCAGAGTCCAAAAGTCATGCATCCACCTTGCTGCTCTAATAAACGGATCAAAAAGAGAAAGAGAGACCCCTCCATGAATTGTTAAGAGGGGTCTGCCAGGGACAGAGTGGCAGAGTGAGCAGTCAAGCTGCCCCACTAACAAGCTCTCCCTCTCCATCCATTTGCTCTCTCATCTTCTCCTCCTCTTGCTGGGCCTCCATTATACATGAGTCGTCCTATGAAAAAGTCATAAACGGCACGAATCGTCTCTCCGTAGCAGAACCTGCGCCTCGTTGCTTGGCATGCAGATTAATTACGGGCAGCTGTCATCCATTTTCCCTGATTAATAGCTAGAACGGGAGTGCTCCCAATCCTGCAGAGGGTGGTAGGATGTGCACATGGGTAGAAGCGCTCCGAACATCGGGAGCCTGATGCTGTCTATTAGTAATTTGGGATCTCTTGTGCTACAGCAGATTCTGTAAACAGTCTGAAATCTATGAGCTTCTTACAGTAGACAGTAAAATTAAAATTTAATGAATTTTCCATGCTTGTCTTTTTGATGTGGACCTGGCACTCTCCATTCTTGCGAATCTTTTCTAAAATAGTTAATTTACAAGACGAATTAGGGGTGGGCAATTTGGCAAAAGAAAAACATCGCAGTACTTACAATAACATAATGGACAGTGCATATCATATTTTGTTTTATAAGCTGGATTAGACACCAGCTGCCACCTGTAAAAATGCTAAACTTCATTTTAAATTTAGCAGGACCAAGTAAGCCTTTTGGCCACTTTCCTGACAATACGACAACACCTACAACTGCTAAAACACTCAGGAGCTCCATCCAAATGGTTAATAAAACATCAGTGTTCTATATTCTGCCAGTAGGTACTGATGATACCCACAGCATGTCTGGAAAAACATATCGTGACATAGTTTATCATGGCAATCATATATCGTCATATCAGCCAACCCTACACAGGATAATCCACTAAGACTATAAATTTGAATACTGTTGACATTGTAATGGCGATCTATATTATGAGAAAGTGCACGTATAGAACAGAGCTTTCCTTAACACATTCCTTAATGACCACTGGTCTATTATTACTGACTTACCTGAAATATCATTATAATGCCTGTTCAGCAGTTCTGGAAAGATCCACCTTTGCTCAGGGATTCAGCGAGCATGCTCCTCTCTGAGGTTGTCGAGAGCTCGATTCTGATACGAGGGCATTCTGCCCAATTTTCATTAGGCAAGGCAGTGATGAAGAGAATACATGAATGACAATTATAGACATGCTTCAGTGTGCTTTAATGATAATTTCCAGGCCAAAAAGCAGCAGTGTATTAAAATGGCTTCTTCTTTAAATAGATTGAATGGATTAAGCTTGACTGCAGAAGCTTTGGTGTGAACGTTTAAAACTTAGCTTTAGGCCTGTATTTACAGGAAATGCTGCTTGGCCAAAGGTAAAAAATCTGAAGCCTGGCATTCGAGATAAATGTATCCGAAGCACCTAACGTACAGTATCTTTTGAAGTTTTGTGCTTATTTTCCTTTTGATCCATTTGGTGATGGCAATAGTACAGTGCAAGAATGACATCATAGAAACTGAAAAACATCTCAAATCTAGTCTATGTACAATATTTCACTTTATGATATTGTTGTGAGAATATTATAAGATTATTAATTTCTTGATGTTTGTTACTGTTTTAGGTAATTTTATCTAGAGAAACTCATTCTAATGTTCTATTGGCAGTTAATTTAAAAATGCAGATAATTTCTTATAATAATAACCCTTGAAACAAGCAAAACTTATCTGCCAGCAGAATAAGATAACTTCAAAAATGTTAAATAAATAATAATTTAATATTTTTTCAACAATCCAAAGAATAAGAAGACTCTATATCCACTACATTTAATATTACTTTACTTGTTAATATATCATTTTCCATGTGGCACTGCAGAATTAGAGCAGTCAGGATTGTTTTTTTTTTTTTTTATATTGATAATTAAATTTGTTATTTAGATAAAGAAGAAAAGCGATTATTTGGCAATTTGTATGACGACAAATGCATATTTCTTCCACTGTTCTCTGTTACAGTAATAAACCGAGCATGATAGAATATGCTTTTTGTTGCTTTTATATTTATACTGGTTTTTTTAATACCTTTTAAAGGCTTCCCAGGGTTTTTCTCAATAAAGTTGATCACTTGATTAGTAAAAATATTGAGAGTAACAGCCCAGAATACACGGAATACTGTGATCTGTAATTTGGATCAAACTATATACATTAATGAACTTCTCAGAGTTCCGCTAAAGCGTCATTGCTGAAAGAATATCACAGTGCAGGATAACCTATAAGCCTCACTTAAATCTCTCCCAAGTCTACAGCTGACAGCTGGATCACTTTAATGCTAAATTCTCCGTTCACCCTAAGCTTTTTCTTCTTTGTTTTGTTTTGATGCCGAGGAAGTCACAGAGTTCTCTAGAAATTCAGTCTGCCATTGACTTTCTCCTCTATTCTCTTCCAGCTAGTTTATTCCACACTTCAGCGATCGCGCAGATTGCAAGACGGCACAACAGAAGCTGGAAAGGCTAGACTCTTTGCTTATCCATAGCTACCTATTAGAATTTCTGTAGATTATATTACGTAAAATAACAGACAAATGCCGAGATCAGTTTCGTCAGTGCTTTACATTTTTCTGATGTTTTTGCTAGTGAGAAAACATATTGGGGAACAGTGTAGATTTATAAGATCTCAGACGTTGCTGTCTGCTGTGCTTTTTTCCTGCATGGAATAACAGTCTCCAGCAATGAATTTGAGAGGAAACTATGGAGAAATCATTACAGTAATTCATTAGTTCCCGGATGGTGAGACAAGAATGTGGGAAAGGGGGGGGTGGGGGTTTAATTGGCAGTGTGGATATAAACATTTAAGAGGGCATTATGGGTACGAGCATTTCTGTGTCAGGACTATTAAAAGGTGCACTCACTGCGTTTATTTCTGTCAGACCTGAAAGGGGGATGGGAGGGATTAATGGCATCCCACTGTTAGTGAATGCAAGTAAACATCCTCAGTTTGCCTGCAGACATTTCTCAGCTTAAGCTGCTATCTACTGTATTTCCATCGCTGTAGACACGAACTTCCTGGCATTTGTCACTCGCATAATAGGCCACCATCCTCTAAACCTCCCTTACGTGCTCATACGTGAAAAATAAAATCCTGACCCAGACAAAACAGGCCCATCAGTAGCTTGTGCTGGGTTTAGGTTAGGCCTAATCGCCTCACTGCAGTGTATGGATGGGTTTTTTTGGTCCTTGGTTCAGCATGGCAGATCCACTGAACCAGCTGCCAGAGTGGTAGCTAGGATGGGTTCAATGGCATTAGCATGAGGAAGCGTTGCTGGCAGCCCTGCGGAAGTGGGCATGATAAATGAAAGGCTCGGCTTGGTCTCCACGCCTGTTCGAATTTTCGTTTATTATGCATTTATGCTCGGAGACTCCATAGACGGCAATGAATTGAAAAAAAAAAAAA
>JAILXH010167391.1:11569-23443 GCA_023558415.1 Piaractus mesopotamicus
TTCAGACTGATAGATGTGCTGTAGCTGGTTCTATATAGAACCTTTTTGTAAAGAGTTCTATATAGCACCGAAAAGGGTTCTTCTATTCTACCAAGCTCGACATTCTCCATCAATCTGAAGAACTCTTTCAAGATGCAAAGAACTCTTTAATCATGCAAAGGATTCGAGTGTTCATTGTAATATATTGAACCATTGTTTTACTAAAGAACCCTCAAAGAACCATCTTTTGTGGTTTATTTAGCTACTGATTATCTGGCGTCTTTCGTTTTTGGCCCATCGCACATGTTTGTAAAACTTATTATTAGCATTTGTACGGTATTGATTGACTGTTAGTTTTACTGGTAGGAGGCACCGCAGTCGAAGTTGTTCCCATCACATCTGAGAACAGAAGCTAAGACCACTTAAGCGTGTGAAAGCAGCACTGCCTGTTGGTGTCATTTGGCCCTTTTTGGAATTAACTGGAGTTTAATTCTCATCTAGACAACAATTCAAATGTGCACACGGGGTCTCCTTTCTTTCATGGGAAAGACAAACTTCACCTTTAGGGACTCTGTTTACATCTGTTACTATGTAATCTTTAGCTCAGCTGTGGTTTAAAGTTTAACCCAAGTTTAAACTCCTAAATGAGTACTCATTGACCAAATGTGCAGGAGGCAAGGCTTTATTTCAAGCTGTATTGGTTACAAAGGAGTAATGCATTTAAATATATTCAGTTTCATGTGTTCTACGTTATGATCTGTCTATGTTATGTAAAAAAAATCTGAACAAATAAAAGACATACATAGTGATCTGTAGTTCAGGAGAAAGATTTGAATAGATTTCACTAGGAAACGTCAGAAAAAAAGGATGCTGCACCATCATATCAACAACTGATTTTTCATTTTTCTTTTACTAGGCGTATAAAAAAAAAACACACAAAACTAATGTATAACGAAAAGAGCTTTTGGGTGAACACCATGACTGAAACCCCTCCCACTTCCCGTCTAAGGCCCTATAAATTCCTATTTCTGCCTTCCGTTTCCTGTTTAACAGAGCTTTCACAATCTCCACCACCACCCCACCTCCCCCCCTGTTCCTCAGTTCTATGTCTGTTCTACTCCCGTCCAAGCAAAAGCTTCCCAGAACTCCGGCCCAAGTTCTCAGGATTCTGTATAAATGATATATAAGTGCAATAACTAATGTGTGGGTGAAACCCCTCATTCGTCCCAACTAAACCCCTGTATATTCCCATTTCATCCTTCCATTCTCTGTGACAAACTCTGCCAACTCCCAATTTCCTCCTGGACTTCACTCCACTCATCGCTTGGTCCTTCACTAAGCAGCGTCCAGCCTGCTAGTACAAATCAGAAGCTGTCCAGAATGTACACTCTCAAAAAAAAAAGGTCCTTCAAAGGTTCTTTAGTAAAGGGAATGGTTTTATTTAGAAACATGAGTTCTATATAAAACCATTTCATGCTTAAATAGTTCTTGGCATGGTGAAACTGTTCTTCAGATTGATAGAGAATGTGTTGTATATGGTTCTATAGAGCACCAAAAAGGGTTCTTCTATTGTATACAACTTGCTTGACATCGTATCAGTAGCAGAGCCCTTTTCAGTACTATATAGAACCATATATAGCACATTCTCCATCAATTTAAAGAACAATTTCACCATGCAAAGAACTATTTACACAAGAAATATAGAACTCATGGTTCTAAATACAACCATTCCGTTTACCCTTAATGAGCCATCTTTGTTACTGTTTACTGTTCTTTTTTACTGTGTACTGTTTCATTATCACTCCTGATACTATAAGCACCAACTAAAGATGTGCATATAGGGAGTGGGTGTGTACATAGACAAAAAAAGATCAAGCATGAACCACCAATCATAGCATATCTAGCAGCCCTAGAACACCTGTGTCACAATTGTACATGAGTAGCCCATGAACGAGTGGAATTATGCCAAAGATGAGACGATGAGATGATTATTGTGGAAGACAAGCTTGATGAACTAGGGCCAATATGATCAGAGCTTTTAGTAAAAATGACTTCCCTCTTAAAGGCATAGATGTTTCGTGTACCACGCTTGGGCTGGTGGCATCCTAGCGCTTATAACACACACCAATTTAAAACATTTTCTGTACAATAGAAAATTGCTAATTATTTGAAAAGCAAACAAGTAGAAAAGGAAATTAAGTCGTGAGTCACTGCCAATCTGTGTTAAGCATTTAAGAGTCTGGCTTCAAATTGGCGCACTCAACAGAAACTACCCTCATAGCAGTGACTGAGAAGCTCCAGGCAGCAAGATCAGCCAAACAGTCATCTGTTCTGATTCTTCTTGATCTCTCTCTCTGCAGCTTTTGACACGGTCAACCACACAATCCTTCTCACTGTCGTCACCAACCTTGGAATCACTGGCTCTGCATGGAAGTGGTTTAAGTCCTACCTGGAGTGCCATTCTTAACAGGTAACATGGAGAGGGTCCACATCCTCTCCATGCAGGCTCTCCACTGGTGTCCCGCAAGGCTTGCTGCTGGGTCCTCTTCTCTTTTCACTTTACACTTGTTCTCTTGGTGATGTAATATCCTCTCATGGCTTCTCTTACCACTGCTATGCTGATGACACCCAACTAATGCTTTCCATCCCACCTTCTGATACCCAGGTTTCCAGTCGCATCTCGGCATGTCTGTCTGACATCTCTTCATGGATGGCAGTTCACCACCTGAGGCTTAATCCTAACAAGACTGAGCTGCTATTCATCCCTGCAACTACAGGTCCTCATTATGATCTTGCCATCTCATTCGAGAACTCTTTGATCGTTCCATCTGAAAATGCAAAAAGTCTTGGATCATCTGGAGGATTCGACCCTTTCTCACTCAAGAGGCCACCCAGATGCTCGTTCAGTCTCGTCATCTCAAGGCTTGACTACTGCAACTCGCTCCTGGCTGGTCTTCCTATACAGGCCATCAAGCCTCTGCAACTCATCCAGAATGCAGCAGCACAGCTCGTCTTCAGTCTTCCTAAGTTCAGTCACGTCATTCCACTGCTGCGCTCCCTTCACTGGCTTCCTGTAGCTGCATCAGATTTAAAACCCTGATGCCTACAAAGCCAAAAACGGACCAGCCCCTCCCTACCTAATGGCAGTGGTCAAAACCCGAACTGTACCTCGAGCCCTTCGAGCTTCAACTACAGTTCGGCTTGACCCGCCATCCTTCAAGGCTTTTCTCTGTCCTGGCACCCAGGTGGTGGAACGAACTCCCACAGGCTGTCGGAAAAGCAGACTCTCTTGCGGTCTTCAAATGCAGACTGAAGACTGCAGACATTTTTTACAGCACTTAAGTAAGCACAGGTTAAGTACTTACTGAAATGTATTGTATTGCACTAATTCTGTTTCTTTTTCTCTAGGTAACAACATGGGCTTTTGTTTCTAGCAGTATCTGAGCTCAGGACTGGTTTTCTCTCCAACCTATTTGTACTAGCAAAGATACTTTCTCTGAGTGACAACAAAGCACTCTTGTAAGTCGCCCTGGATAAGAGCATCTGCTAAATGCTGTAAATGTAAATGTGAGAGCTAAAAGTGGTTCCAATTTCAAGTGGGATCTCATTCCAAATACTAAGTACATGAATTGATCGTGACTCATAGAGACTACCAATTTATTTTTATTAAAAATGCTTCAGAACATGGTCTTGTGACAACTCTTCGTCTTTGACAGTGGTCCCCAAGCTTTTTACAGTCCCGTACCCCTTCAGACATTAAACCACCTGCTGCATACCTCCTCTGACGTCTTATACACAAACATGCATGTATTGCCATGATGCACATGTAAGACATTTGGCCTTAACAATGGTAAAGATTGTTTAGCCTTAAAAAAAAATAAAAATAAAATCAGTCCCACTTAAAATATCAAACATCTTTATGATGCAATGACACTTCACACCAGCTATACTGAATAAATGTGACACTCTCAGAAATAAAGGTACTAAACTGTCACTGGGGTGGAACCCTCAAGGGTACATCTCAGTACCTTTAGTCAGGGAACATAACTGTACCATAATCCACTGAAATGGATATATATTTTCTAAGTTGTATTGACTCCACACACCCCGTCTCGTCTCCAGGCTTTTTATTTTATTGTTCTGTTTTAAAACATTAGATTATGGAAAGGTACCAATACATACTTTTCCACTGGGACAAACCTATTTAAGGTACACAACTGGACCCTAAAACCACTGTTGTACCTTTAAGGGGAAAATTTACATTGTTTGTACCCTGATGAATGAAAAACGTTCCTGCACTGAACCTTTATATCTAACAGTGTACAAGTGCACAACAATCAATGCAATAATAATAAACTTGATATTTTTTCTTTGTGATTGGTTTCCCAATTTTAATGTAACAAATCTGGATGCTGCTTGGCCAAAAATATGTATAGCGATCCATGTGCAAAAATCAAAAGCTTTGCTGTTATTTTATTGCTTCTCAGCTGCTGTTAACACCAGGAATGATGAGCGTTTGTACAGAGTAAAGTGTTAAAACAGGCAGTACAGCGCTGATGTGCACGTAGAAAGTCATGTTCTGGTTTTGAACTTCCTTATTTGGCGTGGACCTTCATAAAAATGTGGTTCCTCAAGCAGCAACCTTCTCTTGGAAGCGACCCAAGACCTGCGCTTGTTGCCAGACCACCGTTCATTTCTTTGGTACGGACCAGAATAAGGGTGAAACTAAAGTATCTGTTTTCTGTCTATATGCTGTGTCAGCGCTCCATGCAGTTTAGAGAATGTGGAGATTTTCTTTTCAGTGTAATGATTCAAACTCAGTATTCAAAGATCCGCTCCATTTCTGTGAGGATCTCTTATTCAGGAGGTGGCGAGGGGGTGCTGGAGTGGCAGAGCTGTTTGTGTTGTCTTAACTGGGGAAGTATGTTGGCAGTCATAGGCTGGAGGTTAAGGAACCAGCCTTATGACTGGAAGGTCGCCGGTTAGATCCCCTGAGCCGACAGGACATGACTGAAGTCCCCTTGAGCAAGGCTGCTCCCCAACTGCTCCCCGGGCGCCGTCGATAGGGCTGCCCACCGCTCCAGGCAGGTGTGCTCACTGCCCCCTAGTGTGTGTGTTCACTAGTGTGCATGTAGGTGGGTGTTTCACTGCATGGATGGGTTAAACGTGGAGGTCTAATTCCTCTGTGGCAAAATGGTTCTGAATTCTGATTATTGCACCGCTGGCTAATGAAATGCAGTGTTTAGAATTTTTTATATACCCTCAGTGGCACACCTTGGGTGTACGTGAACCACTGGTCTATGACGATGCAGGAGAAAGCTTGTGTTTCTTCTGATGGCAGAACAGCGTATACGACGCACCGTAGCTCTTCCCACAGATGCTACAGTGATAGGGTTTCTCTCCGGTGTGTGTTCTCCGGTGGCTTGTAAGGTGAGCTAACTGAATGAAAGTTCTATCACACTGAGAGCACCGATACGGCCTCTCTTTTGTGTGCTTCCTCTTGTGATTTATAAGATTTGAGAGGTTTAAAAACTGCTTTTCACAGACAGAACACTTGTAAGGCCTCTCTCCTGTGTGCGTTCTCTGATGGACCTGGAAGACGCTGGACCGTGTGAAAGTCTTAGAGCAGTGAGAACACTGATATGGTTTCTCTCCAGTATGTATTCTCTCGTGGTTCTGTAGGATATGTAAGCGTGTAAAGGTCTTCGGACAGTGAGAACACTTGTACGGCTTCTCCCCAGTATGAGTTCTCTGGTGGATCCTCAGACTATCTAAACGCTTGAAGTTCTTCCCACATTCCGAGCACTCGTAAGGCTTTTCTCCGGTATGAATTCTCTGGTGGATTTTAAACGTATTTGACTGAACGAAAGTCTTATTGCACTGAGAACACTGGAATGGCCTCTCACCAGTGTGGATTCTCATGTGTCTGTAAAAGGAGGATGACTGAGAGAAGGTTCTCCCGCACTCGGAACAGGGATATGACTTCAGTCCTTTGTGTTCCTTCACAGATGGCTGGCTGCACTCACCTGAAATGGAACCGGTTTGGGCATTAAAAGGCTTTTATTTCATTTTTTTACGGTAGAAACATCCAGTAATATAAGACGCATTGTTCAGTTTACTTACCTGAAGTATTTAGATCCTCACTGTCCTCTTTTCCACAATTTTGCAGTGGCTCTTCGTCACTGTAAGCACAGCCTGGTTCAGTTTTACAGACAGTTGGCAGGTTGGTCAGCCCCTCTGGCTCATGAAAGATATGATAGTTATCACTTGAACTAAGTTCTTGTTCATCTGGTTCCACTTTAATAATAATTAATGAACTGCGTACATCCTCCTCGAGTGTGTGTTGGTTCTCCCACGTCTCAGAGATTGATGGAGGTTCACAAAAAGGGGACAGACTGGACACATCCTGGTCTTCACCACTGTGTACAAAGGAACTGCTTTCTTCTGGACGACCTGGTTCTCTTTTAATAACTACTAACAAACCGTTCTGACCCTCCTGGCCTCCACCACCATCTTCTTGGTGTTGTACTGGTTCCATTTTAGGGAGAAGAGTGGGCTTTATGTCCTGATATTCCTGTTAGAAAACATGGAAAAAATTTCATTAAACTGTCCAAATACTTACACCTAAACTTACAGTGGAGCTTGAATTTTCTATATTTCTGCATATATTTCACCTAAAACTTCATCAGATTTTCACACAAGTCCTAATAGTAGATAAAGAGAACCAAGTTAAACAAATGACACAAAAATATTAGACTTGGTCATTTATTTATTGAGGAAAATGATCCAGTATTATGTATCTGCGAGTGGCAAAAGTATGTGAACCTTTAGGATTTGCAGATAGTTTGAAGGTGAATTTAGAGTCAGTGTTTTCAATCAATGGGATGGCAATCAGGTGAGAGTGACCACCCTGTTTTATTTAAAGAACAGGGATCTATAACAGTCTGATCTTCACAACACATGTTTGAGGAAGTGGCACAAACAAAGGAGATTTCTAAGGACCTCAGAAGAAGAGCTGTTGATGCTCCTCAGGCTGGAAAAAATTACAAAACCATCTCCAAAGAGTTTGGACTCCAATCACAGTCAGACAGTTTATGTACAAATGGACGAAATTCAAGACCACTGTTACGCTCCTCAGAAGTGGTCGAGCAACAAAGATCACACCAAGAGCAGGGGGTAAAATAGTCCTGAAGGTCACGAGGGAACCCTGGGTAACTTCTAAGCAGCTAAAGGCCCGTCTCACAGTGGCTAATGTTAATGTTCATGAGTCCACCATCAAAAGAACACTGAACGACAGTGGTGTGAATGGCGGGGTTGCAAGGAGAATTCGATGCTCTCCAAAAAGAACATTGCTGCCCGTCTGCAGTTTGCTAAAGATCACATGGACAAGCCAGAAGGCTATTGGAACAATGTTTTGTGGACGGATGAGACCAAAATAGATCTTTTTGGTTTAAATGATAAGCTTTATGGTTGGAGAAAAGAAAACACTGCATTCCAGCATAAAAACCTTATCCCAGATGTGAAACATGGTGGTGGTAGTATCATGGTTTGGGCCTGTTGTGCTGCATCTGGGCCAGGATGGCTTGCCATCATTGATGGAACACTGAACTCTGAATTACACCAGCAAATTCTAAAGGAAAACATCAGGACATCTGTCTGTGAGCTGAAACTCAAGAGAATGTGGGTCATGCAGCAAGACAACGTGCCTAAGCACACAAGTCGTTCTACCAAAAAATGGTTAAAGAAGAATAAAGTCCTGACCTTAATCCTATAGAAATGTTGTAGAAAGACATTGAAGCAGCAGTTCATGGGAGGAAACCCACCAACATAAGATTAGACTAATTAGATTAAGTGACCCTTATTAGTCCCACAACGGGGAAATTTCATCTCCACATTTGACCCATTCGTGCAGTGAAACACCACAAGACACACACTAGGGGCCAGTGAGCACGCTTGCCCGGAGCGGTGGGCGGCCCTATCTGCAGCGCCCGGGGAGCAGTTGGGGGTTAGGTGCCTTGCTCAAGGGCACTTTAGTCATGTACCGTCAGCTCAGGGCATCGAACCGGCGACCTTCGGTCACAAGGCTGGTTCCCTAACCTCCAGCCCACGACTTCCCCCCCATAACAGAGTCAAAGCTGTTTTGTACCAAGGGCTTAAATTCCACCAAGCAGATGTGCAGGACTAATCAACCATTACTGGACACATTTAGTTACAGTTACTGCTGCACAAGATACTGAAAGCAAAGGTTTATATGCTTTTGCCACTCACAGATCTGCAATATCGGATCATTTTCCTCAATAAATAAATGACCAAGTCTAATATTTTTGTCTCATTTGTTTAATTTGGTTCTCTTTATCTACTTTAAGGACTGATGAAGTTTTAGATCAAATTTTTGCCGAAGTACAGAAAATGGGTTCACAAACTTTCAAGCACCATTGTATATGCTGTCAACAAGAAGAGTCAAGAGGCATAGAGGAGTCACAAGATCACAGCTGGAGTTCTGCAGATGTTGGTTTCACCTTGGAGTCTCCAGCACTTTAAGGACTGGTTTTGTGGAAGCCTAGTCTTGGACTAAACCGCTATCAATGGTCTTACACCATTAAAAATCCATTTCAGTCTTGGCTTAATTATAGACCAACCCTAAAAATATTGCAAAATGCTGCTGTGCTTTTTGAAGACTTACAGGAAGAAACTTTTTTCTTATCAAACCAAAGATCAGCACTTGGAATTTTGAAAACATCAGAATTTGACCACAATCAGATTCAAGGGTCAAACTGGACCAAGATAAAGCCTTTTGGCCACAAACACCAGCTGTGTGTGTGTGTAGGGGGCAAACAGGGAGAGCCATGCAGGAAGGAACTACCGTGGACAAGAAGCTTTGATACTTTCAGGCAGGGACGCGGGAAGTGGGGGTGCTGAGGGCTGATTAAGTTAACGCTGTATTTTCATTTAATTAATAGAGCGAGTCAAACTGTCTCCCAAACAGCTGGCCGGTTTGGGGGGTGCACCTAATACTGTTTTTCAACTTTATCTAACGTAATAATGACATTTTATCAACTGTCATATCTGACTCTCATTGTGCGTTCCAGTGTTAAATCGAACCGTGTGACTATGGGCGTGGCACAACAATATCAACCACCTGATTGG
The DNA here is from genome assembly GCA_023558415.1 of Piaractus mesopotamicus. Lineage (NCBI taxonomy): Eukaryota > Metazoa > Chordata > Actinopteri > Characiformes > Serrasalmidae > Piaractus > Piaractus mesopotamicus. The sequence goes on from JAILXH010167391.1 coordinate 20,696, forward strand.
TTGCCACTTAGTTCATTTGCATAAAGCCAGTCCAGAATGAGAACAGTGTCGGGACCCCTTAAACCCCACGCCTCCGACATAATACTTTATTTGAGCATCAGGTGGCACAGGGTCTCTGGAGACTTCACTGGCGAATACAATGTTCAGACAATGCCTTATATACCCTTATCTGGGGTGCTATGATGTCGCCTCATTTTTCCTATCAATCTTGATGTTCCATTAGTTTCCATTAGATACAAAACCCCTTCATTATTTAGCCTCCCTTATTTCCAAATGTATACAACACTCCTTTTTAAAAAGCTGGTTTCATCCAGTTCGTCCCAGTCCATCCCATCCTACAAGGTCATTCTTATGTGATATCATGTGAGTTCACAAGGTTCAGTCAGACACCTGCATGCAAGTTCTGGGAGTTCACTAAAGCTGGAATGCAGACAGACTACGGCCCTCTATATTACCTCTTAGTGAGAAATTAATATACCGTTTTAGCCAATGCCTAACCTATCTGATTATTAATTACATGCCTAATCTATTTGATTATTGATTAAGGGTGTATTTATTTAAAGTTTCCCATCAGCAGAGAGAGGATGTGCGTCAGTGGTCTGATGTGTCAGTCGTGTTTTTGTCTCTCTCCTCATTTTGGTGCAGTACGACACAGGCAGATAATTGTGCATGACTTCACTGTTCACATCACGTAAATGGTGCTTAAAGTTTCAGCACATCTGATTTGAAACACCTTCCTGCCTAGCACCACCAGCCCTCTATTTTCACCATTACAGCAGAGTGAGTGACTCTGGATCAGGAAGAGTTCATTTCCTAAAATTTAATGAAGAAAAGACAGAAATAATTAAAATTGGTAATGAAGGAAAGAGGATAAAGGTGTATGAAGGACCTGGAAATCTGGCTCTACAAATAAAAAACGAAGTTGGGAATCTTGGCGTAACTTTAGACTCTGGTTTAACTTTTAAAGCACATATTAATAATATTATCAAAACTGCTTTTATCAATAAAGGAAAACAGCATGAGTTCAACCTTATATCTGTCCACAAGCTCAGAAACTGATCCATGCTTTTGTTTTCTCGACCTGACTGATGTAAGGCTTTGTTCATTGGATTTCCTGTAAGTACAACCAACAAACTACAACAAAATACAGCAGCAAGAATATTAACACAGACTAGAAAACAGGATCGTCTTAGAGCAGTTTTAGCTTCACTGCACTGGCTGCCTGTTTCCTTTAGAATCCACTATAAAATTTTTCTACTAGTTTTTAAAGCTCTCAATGATTTAGCACCATCATACATTTCTGAGTGCTGACTGATGCTTTAAAAATCGAGCTTTAAGATCAACCAGTGCTGCTTCTTTATGTTCCACTTAAATGGAAACCTAAAAAAAGAGAGAGGCAGTGAACATCTGTCAGGATCTTTCTGTCACTGAGTGTGTTTGCATGCACTCAATAATCCGATCATAATCAGATTTCTGCAGTTATCTGATTATTCAAATGGTCATGTAAACACCACACTATGATTTTTTTATATCGGAGTAAGGTCTAGAAATCTGATCAAGAAATCGGATAAAGAGGCTGGATTTTCAGTAATCAGTGCATGTAAACTCTTACTCTGATTTCTTTCGGGTTTCTCAGTCTGAGCATGTGCAAAACAGACGGCGGAACTGGAAATAAGCGAGCAGCGTCGCCGCGAGACGCAGCAAAACACTTTTGGAGTGACGCTGAAACTGAACACAGGCTTGACGAAATAAGGGATTTAAATATTCTTCATCTTCTAGATGGTGTTTGTTCATATTTTCAGGTAAAGTGTCTCGATGTTTAAAAAAAAAGCCGCACAATGAAGTTGGAGTTTTACATTATGTTTACATCACGTCTTCTTCTGTGAGTTTATTGGCTGGTTGCAAAACAGAAATCTGATTACTGTCTGACTCATGTAAACCTGGAGCTTCCCCATTATCTGATTACTCAAGTGCATGTAAACGCGTTGATAGGATTCCTGGCAAAATCTGATTTTCTGCAGTTATCGGATTATTAAGTGCATGTAAACGAACTTTTTTAAAAACAGTTAGAAACACTTTAGCATTTAACTAGTTTTTTATTGTTTCCTTTGTTTTTTACTGGAATATTACTATTACTTTTACTTTCTTGTTAGTAGCACTTTTATTGTATCTTTATTTTTAATTATACTTTTACTTTGTGCTTTTTAATTGTAATTGTAATTAACATATCCCTTTTTATGCTATTTATTATCTGTTTATTTTGTCTTCATCTTTTTTCTCTTCTTCCTCTGTTGTTTTTACTTTGTATTGTGAGGCACTGTGAGCTGCATTTTTATGGTATGAAAAGAGTGACTCAGGGTGGTTTGCTGTGAAATGGTTCAGATGTCTTCACAGTGGTGGTGATGGGAACCAGGGGTCACCATGACTACAACACAAATATAGACATTTTATTTACTATCCAGAACCACCAGTGAACCTACACTCCTGCGTTATTACATATAATGTTGATGATGGTAAAATAATAGTAGATAGTGAAAAAATAAGTTTTCTCTGGGGACTATTTTGCATTACAACGCTCGGCATGTATCCCTCCACCATGAATGTATTAAAATAAACTGATTACAATATGTTTTAGACCAAAATTTTATCATAAAACTCACGTAAATAAATGCCTCAGTCACCAGGCAGTGAATTCATAACCATTTCATGTAGTAACTTTCTGTGAGGGAGCTTTTAGAGGTGGACGTC
>JAILXH010167462.1:6768-19361 GCA_023558415.1 Piaractus mesopotamicus
TTTGGGTAGTCGCTTGTGTGAATGTTATTATCACCTTTAAGGAGAAGATAATATCAGTAACCCCTTTGGGGAGCTTTTGAGATCACATTGGAAGGATGGAAGAGTTAAAGTGACCGTAGGCGCACAAAGTGAAGGCCAGACTAATTCAACACTGACAGATTGATATTATACTTAATGTTTTTTATGACACTGAAACATGACTGGAAATTAAATAAACAAAAGGTTGGTCTCTGACTTTTTCACAGCAGTGTATAGTACAAATATTAATGAAGGCAACCTATAGAAAGAAAGAAACAGATCCATGCACATAAGCACACACATTATGTATCTCATTCGTCTTTCTCACTGCAGGCTGTGTGTGATATGGAGTCTGCGGGCGGGGGGTGGACAGTTTTTCAGCGCAGATTTGATGGACAAGTGGACTTTAACCGGACGTGGAGAGAGTATCGAGATGGCTTCGGCTCTGCACAGAAGGAGCACTGGTTGGGGAATGCAGTCCTTCACGCTCTCACAGCCAACGGACAGCACACACTCCGCATTACACTCCAAGACTGGCACCAACAGACACGACACGCCACCTACAACAAATTTAAAGTGGCAGGAGAGAACCAGAGGTATAGAGAATACATTAATGCAATTAATGCAAACACATACTAACAGCACTGCATGAAAAATATTTTGAAACAATAAAACGCAAAATGCAATAAAAGATAAAAAGAAGATGAAACAATCCATAAAAATAAAATTAATTTAGAAGAATAACTGGGTGCATAAAATTACACAATTAGACACAGTCACATGCCAAGAAAAAAAAGGTAAGTCTTAAGATAAGATTTCAACTCAGCAAAGGTTGATGTAGATCTCACATTAATAGGTAAATTATTCCACAATCTTGGGGCAGCTACTGAAAAAGCATAATCTCCTGAGAGGGTTTGATGGTGAGCAGTAATGTATTGGTGGATCAGAGGGACGTGCCAGAGGAGTAAGGACTAATCACATCACAAATATACGGTTAGGCCAGACCATGTATTGCCTTGAAAACAAACAGTAAAATTTAAAACTGAGTCTATACTTGATGGGAAGCCAATGTACAGAAGCCACGACAGGTAAAATGCCGTCTCTTTTAATTGTGCCAGTAAGGAGTCTAGTGGCAGTATTTTGGACAAGTGAGGACTGACTGACTCCCATATATAGAGAATTGCAATAATCAAGGTGTGTTGTAATAAAAGCATGTAAAGCTACCTCCAGATCATGAACTGAGAAGACTGATTTCAATTTAGAAATACACCTCAGCTTATTACAATACTCTTTACAACTGAATTTATTTGTCAAATTTAAGAGATTAATTAAAAATGACCCCAAGATTTTTAGCACAGCTTGTTAAGTTAAGAAAAAAAAAAAAAGAACAGTGGAAAATCAGACATACACAGTTTCCCCCTTTCCTCAAGCATAATCAATCAGTCAAAACGTGTTATGTGTCTGAAGTTTGCGTTGTTAGTTTTAGGCTAATGTAGCTAACAAGTAATGGAAGTTAATGCAATGTACAATTTTTGTGGTGGGCTAAAGGACAGAAAGACTAAACGATATACAAATAAAGAAGGCATGTAGGTTTCAAACCAAGTTACAATTTGTTACTAAAATGCTAAGAATTTAATAAACTATATGCAGTATAAAATATATATTCATTCTCTCATTGGATGAGGGCAGGGGCGTCATGCCCATTCAAGCTGGGTTAGGTATGTAATTACAATCATTGTATAAATGTGTTCTTCTAATTATGTCATAAATCATAAATCCCTGTTTCGCTACTTTATTGTTTTCTTCCAAAAGTTGCTGAATGAAATTGGTTTGCAGCAGCAGGTACAGACACACACAGCACTCAAGTGTATATCAATGCTGGGTGGTTGAACAGCAAACGGTGTGTTACTGAAGTGGTCAGTAGAGAATCAGTCTCTTTTTCAAATTGTGAAAATGAAATGCAATTAGTTATACACACTTAAGTGCATTTGAGGAATACAGGCATAGTTTGCCTCGCAAGATAGTTGGCTATAGCTAGTAGCAGCTAAAGTAAGTAGCCATCCCTCAGTCCAGTTGTTTGTAGCTTGCTAGCTAGTCGTGACTTGTGATAGAGTAGCATCCTATTTAATACTGGTGAAGGAGAGCTGTGTGAATGTTTGGCAGTGAGTTTTTATCACTACTATCACTTTCTTCAGATTAATGGAGAATGCATTGTACACCAACAAGCTTGACATCTTAACAACAGCAGAACCTTTTTTGGTGCTATATATTATATATAATCTATATATTATATAGATCCATATACAGCATATTCTCCATCAATCTGAAGAACTATTTCACCAGGCAAAGAACCATTTAAACATGAAATGGTTTTATATAGAACTCATGGTTCTAAATAACACCACTGCCTTTACTAAAAAAAACCCTTGAAGAACCATCTATTTTAAGAGCGTAGACTGTTTTTTGTTCATGGAAATGTATGCAGATTAAATTGAAAGAGTCGTTCCCTCAACAATAGAAGAACACTTTTTGGTGCTATATAGAATCATTTTCTAAAAGATTCTATATAGAACCATATACAGTACATTCTCCATCAATCCTTTCATGAGGCAAAGAACACTTTAAAAGGTACAAAAACTGATTTAACAAAGTTTTAAAATAATCCTACCTAAAGTGTTTGAATATGTCAAACTGCAGAAAATTGCGTAATCATTTTCTCTTTTTTTTCCTGGGGAAAGATACCCATACCACCCACTCTAATTGATCCTGATTATTTCAAACTTGTGAAGATCTAGAGGAGAAGCATATTAGAATCATTTTATGCATTCGTCTGAAACTGAATTGTTTTTATATTATTGAAAATTCCAAACTTTTGAACAGGAGCATATATTTGGCATTTAATTCTTCACCAAAATATTGCTTTAACTGCATACAGACAGAGACTGTACTCTTCATGCGCATACAAACAGACTGTAGACTGGTTAAAACAGCAGTACACATAACAGCTGTCTCTTTCTGCTCTGTTTTCATTCTACCTGGCAGGTTCCGTCTGACTGCACAAGAATATCGTGGAGATGCTGGTAACGCCCTCAGTTACAATAAACGCTACAACCACGATGGCAGAGCTTTCAGCACACACGACCGGGATCACGATCGCTACGCAGCTGGAAACTGTGCTCATTACTATGCCGCAGGCTGGTGGTTCGATTCTTGCCTGGCTGCCAATCTGAACGGCCGTTATTACCGCGGGCGCTACAGTGGAATCACGGATGGCATCTACTGGGGCACCTGGTACATCCTCACTGACTCTCGCACTGGAGAGAGATACTCGTTTAAGAGTGTGGAGATGAAGACACGACCCAAACGGCCCTGAATGACTTTCTTCCCCACACAGATAAACACTCTTTATGTAATGTTACTTTTAAACTCTTTATATTCCATTAAAATATATGTATGTAAAGTATTTACAGTTGTCACCAATGTTGCAATGTTATATTTAAGTCACAATATGCAAGTTATGAACAAATTTATGCAATTAATAAAAGTCTATGAGCAGCAGATTAATTGTAGTGTCTTAATAAGTGTGAGTCTCTGATGTTTATGCCTTTTGTTGGATGAAGGTGATGGTTTATCACATATGCATCTAGAAAACATAGTTACATGTTACACATGTTGAAAAAATCTTTACGTCGCTGTGGTAAAGGGAAGTTAGCCACTGTGGTAAAAGGAAGCAAAAATGCACATATGCATACAAAGGAACTTAAAGAAGAACTTAAAGATAGCTCTCAGCATGTCAATGGCATGGCCAAAAGTTACATTCCAAATGTAGCTGATCAGCTGAGACACAGTGGCCCCTAAAGTATTTGGGTACTTTAACCATTGGCAAACTTCAATGGAGTTCTTTAGGTTACTTAACATACTTTTAGCACATCAAACTGATGGTAGACACCTTGTGTAAAGAACGCCTGGAGAAGAGTTTTAAGTAAACTACACTAAAGGTGCTGTAAAGCACACAGGTGGAATGAAAAACTCTGTGGCTGCTTTTCTGACAGTGATGTTGGTGAGATTTTGTTCATTGATGGGATCATGAGTTCAGAAGTATACAAAGACATTTGGGATACAAACTCGCAGAGGTCTGCAAAGAAATTGCTCAAACAATAACAATCTGAAACACATCAGCTGTGTTTTTAAAGAATACTTTACCAAAAAGAAAGTTAGTCTTTGAATGGTCTGTTTGAAATTAAAGCCAATGTATTTAGTATGTGAAGTTTGCTTCTGTAGTTGGAGTAACTAGAGTTATGAGGCTAATGTAGCTAACAAGTAATGGAAGATTATACTTCAACACTTATCATTGTACAAAATGCAGAGTTTCCCCAGCGAACCTGTGTGGTTCCTGGCTTATATGGGATACAGGTATTAGGATATATAGAGATATTAGGATGTAACTGGCAGGCTAACATTTGCTTCTTAGCTTTTCGTTTCCATGTGGTAAAAACATCTATTTTCAAATTGTTTTGGATAATCTTTTCAAATTTAAAAATGCACTAATTCTACATTCCACAGACAGCGCACACTTAGACTTAAAAAAAAAAATCCAGGGGAAACACAACTGCATGCCGAAATCATTACATACTTGCTTCAGACAGTGTTGAGTTGAAAAGTAATTTCAAATAGACTTTTTTATATGGTATCTGACACTGTATGACAAACTGTTACCTATAAAAAGGACAAAAGAACTTTGCACAGCTAAAGCAAGAGAATAAGCCATTGTTTTAATAGACACCAGTATCCCATGAAGACAGAACCCACATAATTAATCTGAACCATGAGTTTTAATATGAATTAAAACTGCTTTGTTTCTCCATGTGCCAAACACTCTACTGCACTTTTTCTTTTTCTCCTCACCATAAACCATAAATACAGTACAGTTGCACAAATACAGCAGGTGATTAAAAGTGAAATATTGCCTCCAAAACTGAAGTCATTGCAAACCACTGACCATCTGTGATCTGTATCCAGCTAACAGGCAGCCAAGCCAAAACTATGCTGGGCGATGTTCAGTGGAGCCGATGCACATTACAGATGACACAGGCCTCGCCATAACTTTATCTCCACTTTGAAAGAAAAGGTTGACAGTAAACTGTGGATGAGTGCTGTGGTTTGTCTTTCATTCGAGAGAAGAACACCGGCGTCAACCGCAGTGGCCACAGCACTTGCATTTTTCTGCGCTCGCATCAGACCTCAGAAATAGTTTGAGATGAAAGCATCAAAGTAACACACATTCTGAAATAAATTCATACATGTCATCAGTAGGGTCGTCTTTTGATCCAGGATTTAGAATAGGTTCCAAGCCTGGCCCTGGAGTACCTCCTGCAATGCACATTTCACATGTTTTCCCTGATCTGTTCCCTGAACATGCCTGATCCAACTAATCAGTTAATTAATCAGTTCTTGAGCTTAAGTGAGTGAAAAAAAAAAAATGTGCAGAGCTGGGGGTATTCCAGAACCAGGTTTTGGAACCCATTATTTAGATAACATGCATGGAGGAGAATGTAAGAGTGTGTGTGTGCGTGTGTGTGTTTGTGCATGTGCACATGTGAGCAGAGGTATGTGTGTAAGTGGCAGAGAGAAAGAGGTATAGAAAGCAGTGTGTACGCTGTGGAGTGGACCCGTTTTAGCTGGATTCACGATGAGCTGCCAGTCTGTTCAACAAGCTCTGAGTATCTATTAATACCACACGCCTCTGATCTGCTGACTAGCAACCAGATATGATATTTCACATACACTTACCAACATACACATGCATACACTCATACTCGAAGGCACACACTCGCACACACACAGGGGTGCACACTTGTCAATGCAATGGTCAATGGTTTTACTTAAGCAGTAATTACACAACCTTCCACTTGAGGTTAATCAACCAAGACATGTTTGGCATCTAAAGTTTGCTTCTTTAGTTTTGTGCTGGAGCTAACAAGTAATGGAAGCTTATGTACACCAATTTTAAACTTTCAATCAGCATGCCTAAATCATCATACACCTGCCTTACACTGTATTGATTTGTTAAGTAAGCTTACAGAGATTTATTTATTTGGTTTCTGACACTGTATGAATGTAGTTGTGCCAGGGCTGCTATTTTGGATGGACTTGATACCTCAAATTTCACTCTTGCAGGTCGGATGCTATAGTGAAGCAGTAACCATAACAAAGTCAGCCTCTAGACAGGAAAAACTGAAACTTGGAATTCATAATAAAAAGAAAATCATTTTAATATCAAAATAAATTTGGATGGACCTGTGATAAAAGTGGATGATAAAAGCCTGCTGCGCCTAATCATACTTCTGCCACTGCTGTAAGACATACCGTTCTCTATCAAAACGCATTTAAGGCAAGTATGTGAAAATGTAGGCATTCAAGATAAAGCTTCCATTACTCTTTAGCTACATTAGCCTCATAGCTCTAGTGCAAAAGTAGAGAAACAAACTTCAGAGACCAAATATGTCTTGGCTGGTCAACTTTATTTGAGATAAGGGCAAAATTGTGTGATTAGATTTTTCACCAAAATGTAATTTTATGGTTTGATGATTTTTTTTCCAAAGGCAGGAGAATTTAAATTATCTGCAATTCTGGCATTTAGCTATCTGTAGTGTACATGGTTGCATCTATGATGCATGGAGGCAATTATGATAAAGCAAGGCAACCCACTTCAATTTAGCATGACTTACTGAACTGCAGTTTCTGTTAAGTTCTGCAACAAATCTCACATCTCAGATGAGAACAGATGAGAAGTGGTAATAAAAACACCTTTCAAAAAAAAAAGTGTTTAGGGAAAATAATTTAGGGAAAATGACTCCACACTACTTCTGTGTCCATCCCTGTTTCTACACTTTTCTTTCCTATAATTGACATCATCATTCTCTAATACTATTTTCTACTCTAAACTCTTTCTGTAGCTTTTTGACTGTACCGTTGACTGTAGCTTGAGCATCAAACCACTGTGTGGCTTGCACATTCAAACTATTCTCCTCTTGCTGTAGATCATCTAATGACATAGTTTGACCTGCAGGCCACCAACAACCAACAACTCAGAAACATGCCTACACATTGTACAACCTATCTAGAAGTCGTTCAATCCAAAAAACATTCACTGCCAACTGTCCAGAGGGCTTACCATGAGAGAACCTCACCATGAGAGAGTACTTCTTGGATTGACCACTAGATGAAGCTGAATCTCTAGTGCTTAACATCTCCAGCACTCCTGGGAGGCACCTTTAATCAATGAAAATTTGGGAGTTCACCACCCCTGCTTTAGAGCATCTGTCTTTATATATTTAGTCATCTAGTCATCTGTCTTTATATATTTTTGCTCTTTCTAGTTGTCCTGGATGTTTGTTGAAGCCCTTGTCCTTAAGTTATAAGGGCCACAAAGACATCTATTATATGCATCATTGTGTCTTCTACTGATGGCACATCCTGTAAACTGCCCTAACTAGGAGAGTCTGGTTGAGGGATAAATGTGCATACTGAGCAATGGCTAAGGATGAGATTTAGAGGGCCTAGAACACGGAAAAGCAGATTTTCCTCACTTTTTTGAAAACACTGTTGAAGTTTTAAAATCATACCATTTACTGCGTAGTCCACACAATCAATATATGGAAACTGTGCAGCAAAATCAGCCCATTTTAATACATTCTTTCTGTGATGTAACAAGAAAAAAAACTTAATAACATTTATCCATTTGTTCAGCCTGCAGCAGCCCTGCCCATTCATCCTTAAGTGACAGGTACTGTTTCAGCCAGGATTGCCTTTTAAATGAGGTACAGTACAGGACAGCCAGTCAGAACAGAGCACATTTTCTTTTCAGGCACAGTCACAAAAACAGCCTGTTTAACTCTAAGAGATAGAGAGAGGTTGGAAAACGCTCATGTAAAAATTAATTATTGCCATCTTTGATACATAAAACCACAAAAGTGTTATAAGAATGAAAAAAAAATAATAAAGTACAAGAAAACTGCAGGATATGGGCCCTGTAAGGGCATTTGTGAATAGATGAATACATTAATTTTGAACAGAATAAACAGGAAAATCTAGTGGCTTCTGGACTTTCCAATAAAAGTTGAAGAAAAATGCTTTTTATTTGGCAGAGCTTCACTGTTCAGGGAATTTAAGTTTGCTGAAGATGTGGACTGAGTTCACGACTGACCATTTGTGTCACCTTTTGACCTGCTGACTGAGATGATCAACAGGAGTAAGTAAACAGTGCTGTGCTGTCAGACAGCTTTCTCCACATCACTCCACTGTCCTCCTCAGTGTATAGCTGGGCGCTTTGCAGCGGAAGCCTGCTCTACTGTCACCACAGTATCCTGGCTGAGTGCCTGGCTGCTGTGCTAGAGAGATAGATGGAGTGATGGAGAGAGAGATAGAAGGAAAGGTGAAGGGGAACCGGCAGTCTGCAGGCACCCAGTCCGGAAACCCAGAGCGGGCTACAGTTACCCAGCACATCCCCTTAAAGATGACAGCACACACATCCACCCACACACACACACAGGCACACAAACACACACACACACACACACACACACACACAAACACAGAGCTGCATAGAAGATAAGTGGTCAGGCAATTTATGAACACCCTAAACTAGACTATATTATTTCAAAATAGCCATGTGAAGCTACATTGCTGTCTATAAACACTGGCACTTAGCACCAATTGTACAGTGCAATTAGGTGGAGTTTCTAGCTGGGCCTGTTAGGAGACACAGACTGGATTATGAAAGTGGCCATGAGTCAGGAACCCAGGGTGGGCTTGGATACAGTGTGAAGCGTATGTCTTAATCATTATGGCCAGGAGATGGCAGCTTTGGGTTAGAAATGAGAGAGAGAGACAACATCTGTTTCTGGCCTGACTCAATCACATCACTCATCCAATCACACGTTCTCAAACAGCTCACAACTCAATCATACACTTTCTCAAAGGAAACAGAATGTGTTTGCACATGTGTGTATGTATGTGTGTGCGCACACGTGTGCATGTGTGAGTGTGCCTATGTGCGTTATGGTTAAACACTCAGATTAAAGGAAAACATAATGTATTTGAATATATAGCTTGTTGAAGTTATAGAATATGTAGCCTATTGACTTTGTGAATGAGAATGTTTATGCACAGGCAATGCTTGAGATATGCATGTGATTCATGCATGTAAATGTAACCTAAGCAACTGTGCAATTGTGAATACCACAAGCTGTGCATCATTACAGTAAAGCATCTTCGCATGTGAGTGGTTTGTGGATGTGTTTGTCTGTGTGTGAGTGTCCGTTGGGGGCACCTGTCCTTCAGTGTGGAAAGGAATGTGTGTGTAGAACACACACGTTGCGGTGCACCAGCGCTCCATTTCACACCGGAATTCAGCAAGCAGCAGTGTATCCTGATGTGGTGAAAACCAGGCCTGCAAGGCACTGTGGGTAAAGGAGGGGGTACGGGTTATTCATGCCACATTGCTACATCCAAAACACACACAAACCCACACACACCCACAAAACACACAAACACACATACAAGGTCACACACACATTAGACACACAAACACAATCAAATGTGCACTGATTTTTGAACCCACACAAACACACACTCAGACATTTGTGTGAACACATGCATGCACAGACACACACACACACACACGCACCATCATCTCTTTAAGACTCTGATTACTGCTTAACTAAAGGTCTTCATTAAGAATTATTCAGCAGAATAAAGGAATGGAGGCCCTCATTCCCTTCTAGGCCTTCCAGAAGTCTTAATGATTTCTGTAAAACACAAATAGTACATATCTATATTCATTTTTATTTAATGGTATCATCATCCTTGTTATATTTAAACTCTGTAAGTATTGTAGTACTACTCTCATTTTGTTGTTAAGTTTTGGCTGGAAACAAAAAGAGGAAAATTTTTGAAATGGCCAACAAAAATTTTGATGTATACAGCCAAGCAAGCTCACCTGTTGGTCAGAACTTCAGGAACTGAACTGAAGGCCTCATCAGATTAACCATGAACATAATTATGGAGTGACAATGGAATCAACCAATCACATTCTAATTTCTAATAGGTGGGACCAGCTTCGTGAAAACATTTCTTGAAGTCCTAGGTATGTTACTGACTAATGGGAGTGACAGGAGTGATAGCCTAACCGAAAACAGCAGTGGTTGCTCTATGCTAGGGCTCTTTACTGAAGAGATTTCTGTAAAACTGGTGTGTACGAAGCAACATATATGTTAACATGTCTGTAACATGCTTAAAATAAAAAAACTAAATAAATTCAAAAATATGTTTGAATATGTTTTAAAATATATTTTTGAAAGCTTTAAATGTCCACATTTAGTCGAGAATGGCCAACAAATGTTCATGTGACTCACCATTAGTTTAGTGCTAGCATAATAGAATCCCTTAGGGCCACTATGGGATCATTTGCATTACCATGGAGGTGTTTCTTTCCCCTTGTTTTTTTCCTTGAGCTTTGACTTTTATGGCATAGCTCTAATAGTCATGGTTCGCCATTGAAAAGTCTCAAGACACCCCTTCTAATGAGGAATTCAGCTACTGTAAGATGTACCCATTGCTGTCACAAGTGTTCAGTTACGCACACACAGTCTCCATAGAAAAGCACTGACCAATAGAATGGGCTCTCTGGAGCAGCCACACATGAGCATAAGGTCACCATGCCCAGTACCAGGCATTAACTTGTGGGAGACAAAGCTCCCCTGCATTCGGCTGTGGAGCAGTAGAACTGCGTTCTCTAGAGCGATGAAGCTTCATCCAATACATCTGGGATGAGTTGGAGTGGCGTTTGTGATCCAGAATTAATCACCTCATTATTGAGTGCCTGACCTTACTAATGCTCTTGTGGCTGAATGCAGATAAATCCTCAAAGCAATGTTCCAACATCTAGTGTATAGTCTTCCTAGAGGAGTAGAGGCTGTTACTGCAGCAAAGGGGGACACATCAGAGAAAACATTTGACCAACAAGTGTCTACAAACTTTTGGACGTACAGTATATATGGACTCTACAGAGCAGAAGGAACAGCACAGAGGCCTAAAATATTGAACCTTGATTCCAGCTGACATTAGCTATGCAAAGAAGTCTGGATTTGGTGCAGCAGAATTGAATAACCTGGATAAATTAGATCGTAGGCCTAAACTTACTGGTAGTCAGGGTTAAGATGCATAGTGACGGCATTGGGACTGAAGACTCAATCCCTCAAAATATCGATTCAGTTAAATGATCAATGATGTAATTAAGAAAAAAGTCGTTTTGGTTGAATGAAAGGTTCATTCTAAAACTAGCGCTAAAAAGCAATATATTAAAATAATAATGTTTTGCGCAATAGTTTGGAAATTTTCTCTGGTTATTTATCCTGGGATGAGGACAGCATGATTGGCAGGTTGTCACTGTAATATTCCATAAATACTGCCTTCCTGTTTCTCTCTGTGCAGGAAATGAACTTTTGACCTCGAGGCAATAAGGAAAGCAGGAGGTTATACTGTTCAGCTCCAGGGATCGAGTCAAGACATAATGAAGTAAGTACTCTGAATATGCATACAGTGTTATGACTTTGTAAGAAAAAGCTTCAGGTATAACATTGCACCGTTTTAAGGTTCTTTAGTACAGAGGACCAATTACCCCTTTCCACAAAGAACTGTCCGGAATGTTGCAGTAAAAGAATCTTTTAAGGAATCCACAGCGAGCCTGAAGAAGCGCTGTAACGACTGGCCAAAGTAAGAGAACCGACTGAGATCACACATAAAGACCTCTAACTTCCAGAACAGACTATTTCACAGCTAGATCTAGAGATCTACAGTCCTTAAAAAACATTGTGTGTTGTCCATTTTGGCTTTAGGTAGAATCCTCTCAAACGTGTAAATTGGAAGGAATTAACAGATCTACACTGTATATTCATAATTCTCAACAAAGTGCAAAATCGTAATCATATCTTACAATTTGAGACTTGACATCTATTCTTCAAAACCCTTACAAAACCCTTACTTTTAAAGATGTACAACTAAATATGACATCTTTGACTTGGCTCTGGTTGTAGAGACTAAATTCAACCCATTTTAATTTTAAAAGATTTAACATGCGCTATGCATGAGCTCACAGCAAACTTGGTGCCACCTAAAACAGCACATTGTGAATTGTGTGCACTGTTATCTCCCTGTATCTACTGGCTTGCCTCTGAATTTCTTAGTCATTAAGACACCAACTACAGCAGGGTTTATTCTCTAAAACTCTAAAGCCCTCCTTTCTTCAGCATCCTTTGGAGCATCTACAGATAGTGTTTCAGGTCAATTTATTTTAATCAGCCATCTGAAAAATAAAAAGCAATAAAACTAAATCAAACCATTAAAGCATGCTAGGGTTTTGAAGAACAATAGAAGTGAATTTTTACATAAATGTTGAATTATTTGTGTTCAGCAACACTTAAATTAACACAATGGATGTTGTGTAGAATATTAGAACTCTCTTTCACTGTCTCTCTCTTTCACTCTCTCTCTCTCTCTCTCTCTCTCTCTCTCTC
>JAILXH010167532.1:0-10532 GCA_023558415.1 Piaractus mesopotamicus
TCAAGGTGTCAGTTTTTGAATACTCTAACAACTGTTCAGGTATTCATGGTATACAGTGTGTAAGGCACCAATTCACCATTTTTCTGTAAAAATTGCATGGGTAGATGGAAGAACAGATTCCACTAAAATGATTCAAAACATACCTAAAAATCCATCATGAACTTCAAGAAACACAACCTGAAGCTTTTGTAACGGCCCCCACTGTTCCCTGACTTGAAAGCTGTTGAAAATCTGTGAGTATTGTAAAAAATTTTCTGTAAAAATGCAACAGTTTTGCTTTGAGTAGGTAAATGCCTGAACTGGGCTGTGTTGGCAGAGACGCATTGTTAAGGACCTGGTTGAGAATGCAGAGATAGTGTGGCTTTGTTGCCTACTAGGCTAACTAATGGATGCTAGCAAAGTCCAGAAAAAAAGAAATATTTCTTTAATAAACTAACATGTTGGCACATTGTCCGCTGAGAAGACAATGAGTCCTCATCAGCAACCAGGTTAAACGTAACATAGCTCATTAGCTCATCTAAAGGGGCAGCCCCTGCTACTCATCCAACACAAAGGACAACACAGTTTCCCTCCCTTGTTTTTAAATAATAAAACAGGTTTTCAGATTTTAGCCTCCTAACACCAGTGCTGTCATCTAAAAAGTAAGCCTACAAGCCTATGCTAATTAAGGCAGAAGTCCTTTTCCCCCTTTTTGTTGTTGCTTTTTTTCCTACCCTGCGGTTCACCAGATAGCCGTTCACTAACACTTATGGAAATTCCGATGTCAAAATTGGTCAAAATGCGCATCTCTATTTTGCACATTGACCATAGTTATTGTTACAGACAGCGATGAAATGCGCAGTACTGGGCAGACTCAGCCTCCAGAAACAAGGAGTTGAAATGATATCACAATGTAAGATAAACTCAAGCGCAGCACATAAAAAGAGTGTCCTGCAGTTAGTCAGCACACAAAAGTAGGGCACAGATGGATAACAGTAGCGTCTGCCAGACTCACAGACTTCTAATGTGAAAGCACATTAGACTTTTTTCGTATCTCAGAATATGGAACCTGAAAAAGTTCTATTGCAGTCACCTTTAAAAAAACATGCTACTTCAGCAAATCTGTTCCGTGGGCTCGCTGCAACAGCTGCACCCACTCTCAGTTAAGATGACTAAGGTCATCCCAATGGGCATCGTTTTGGGGCCTGCTGTGTTTAAATGGACTTTCCTCCAGTTTTTCAACCAGAGATGTCATGGCATCGTGGATGCAAACACATCAAGGATGCACAACCTCTGCAACAAACAATTTAAAAAAATATATTTTCTGCAAATGTTAATGCACAGTTATTTTATATTTGATTAGCTTAACAATTGGAAAAAACACAACAGTAATTGTGGCATGTGCAAAAATCCAGACTTCCTTCAAAGTCATTATTTAGTAAAACCCCATTTGGCAGATATCATGGATTTGAGACACTTTTTGTAGCCAACTTGGAGTCTTTCTGTACTTGTTTTAGGAATTTTCATTCACTTTTTCTTTGTAGAGCAGTTCTCTGGGGCCGTCTTGCATGCACCATATATTTAAGATCTACCCACAGGTTTTCAACAGCATTCAAGTCAGGGGACAGTGAGGGCTGTTCCAAAAGCTTCAGGTTATGTTTCTTGAAAAAGTTCATGATGGATTTTGAGGTATGTTTTGAATCATTTCAGTGGAATCTGTTCTTCCATCTACCCATGCAATATTTCCTGTGCCACTGGCAGCCACACAGCACCAAAGTATAACAGGTCCACTTAACACTTGGCAAGGTGTTCTTTTCATCAAGTACTGTTTCTTGTCTTCAAAATGTCTCTGACTTATCTAAATGCTTTTTGGTATACTTCAGATGTTGGCTTTTGTGATGAGGTCACTATTCCTTCTGAGGACTCTTGCATGACTCTTGCCTTGATACAGTTCTAATGAGTCAATAGAGGCCTAATGTGTTAATAAAGTTTTAAGACTAGAAGGGTGTCCAAGCTGTTGCATATCCCACAATTACAAATTTTTAACTTTTTAACAAATATCAAGTAACTGTACATTAATAGTTGCAGCAGTGTTTAAATAGTTTGCTGCGGTCAGTCAACAAAATATTGGCCATATAACTATAGGTACGTGTGCCATTTTGCTTAACATGAAGCACAATACCAACTGTTGTCCACACATGTCTATGCTTCTGTTGCATACATTTAAAACAACATAATGGTGCAGAATTCATTTCATTTATTTATTCTAAAAAGTAAAAAGTGCCTATGCTGAGCCCACTCAGAGTGTTGACTGGGTGTGTCAGATCAAAGGAACCATCCCTGAAATATTCTAAGGGCAGAGGAACCTTCACGCTAGATAATTAGGGAATGAAATGTCAAAAGAAAAAACACATAAAACAAGGTGCTCAAAAGTGCAAAGTAAAGAATGAAAAGAAAGAAAATGATTTTGATTTAATGTAGTATCATCAGGTAACTGCTTTAGATGGCATACCTGATTGAAGGGAATTCCCCCAAGGTTTCGAAAGTTCCACATAATTGAATGGTTAAGATGAACACTGAGTCATTCAGAGTGGTTTGGTGTGAAATGCACCGTTCTAGAGAAACTTACTGAGTGAGAATTGTTCACAGTGGTAGTGATAGGAACCAGACGCCTGCCTCTAAAAGCTCCCTCACAGAAAGTTGTTAAATGAAATGGCTGTGAATGCACTGGCTGATGCCTGAGACTTTGCTTTTTCCTAGGTTTGAGAAGGTTTTGGCACTTTTTTTTTTTTTTAAACCAGAGAGGTACAGAGAGGTTCAAGGACTTAATTTTCACATTTAGTCCACTAAATGTTCACTGGTGGTTTTTGATAGTAAATAAAATGGTTGTAATTGTGTTTTACATATCAGATCTCTGGTTCCTATCACCACCACTGTCTGTGATTTTATTTATTTATTTTTTTTCTACAAAGATCTATTTCACAATCTTTTCACTTCACATCAAACCACTCTGAATGAACTTTGTTTATATCTCAACTGTTATATTGGGCAGAAATTTTGAAAAATTATTGATTTTTTGAATACTACACGATTTGTCTTTTTTTTATTCAAGCATATTTAATGCTTTTTTGGGCTGAATAACATCATCATAGGTAATTTTCACTAGTTTTTCACATGATCCGTCATTTTCTAATAGAAGACAAAGATTCACAAAGAAGAATCACTGTTTTTGAAAAAACTAAAATGAATTTTCAGTTTCACAGAAAAATGAATGAAAACAGCAGCAACACCGTTAATCATTGGGGATATGTAGCCAGAGGTACATGGAGATACAAGCAGAGATGCTTAATAATATAATCAGATTCGACATGTGTTACAAATAAACTAACAAACAAAAAGGTTTTACAGAAAGCACTGCCTAAAATTGGTGCTGGATGGTGGAAATATGAAAGATTTTAGGCTAAATAATGTCCACATCCAGTTATGATGGATTCAAGCTGGTGGAATCGCGAGCCAGTTCTTTAAAAGGTTCCAGGGTGCATTATTAGTGGAAATCTCTTACTTCTGTCTGTTGCCCTGTTTTATTTCTCCATCTCTGTCTCTCTCATTACTACTGTAATTTTGTAGCTCAGCTTTTTTTTCCTGCTTGTTCCATATTTATTAGACCTTTCCTTCAGTAATCTCTTTTTCAGTCTGCTGGTAAGTCTTAAAAAGCTAGATTTAATAATGTTGAGTCACCATTCTATTTAAATGTACTTACATAATTAATTATAGACTTTGTTACAGAAAGAATTCAAATCTTCACTTTTTTAATTTACTTTGATGTCAAGAAATGACAGACATGACAGAAATGTAAAACATGGTTAATTTTTCTATAAAACAAGACTACACAACAAGAACTCTTTATTATATTTAAATCTTAATAAACTTTATTGTCTTCGACTTACAAACACTGATGTGCTGTACAAGGCTGATTTCTTCTGTTTTTGCATATTTGTCCCACTTAGTTGTTTCAGATCTTCAAACAAAATTTAAGATAACCAGAGAAAATAAAAAATTCAAGTGGTCATTTCATTCAGTGAAGGAAAATAGACTATCCAGTAGTTGTGCCCTTAGTTAGTCAATCAAACAATTTACCAAATTCAGTCGATAATTGGAATCAATTCAACTAGACACACCCAGGCTTGATTACTGCCAGTCCTGCTGAATCTACACATTACTTAAATAGAACCATTCCAATAATGTGAAGTGTACTAAAAGGTCTCAGCAAGCAGCAGCACAGCATGCTGCAATCAAAAGAAATTCAAGAAGACAAGAGAAAATTATCTAAATAAATGAGTCTAAAAAGGGTTACAAAGCCGTGTCTTAGGGTCTGAGAGAACCACAGTTAGAGCCATTATCTCCAAAAGGAGGACACTTAGAACAGTGGTGAGTCTTCCCAGAAATGGCCAGCCTACCAAAATTCCTCCAAGAGTGACACAATAACGACTCATCCAGGAAGTTACACAAGAACCCACACAGACACCTAAGAAATGTCCGCAATTCATGATTCCACCATTAGAAGAAGACTGGAAAAATGCCAAACATTTGCCAAAAAACACCTTGTTGACCCCAAAGCCCTCTGGAATAATGTTCTGTGGACTGATGAGTTGATTGTGGAACTTTTTGGAAGACAGATGTGCTGTTACATCTGACGTAAAGCTAACACAGCATTCCACAATAAGACCATCATACCAACAGTGAAGCATGGTGGTGGTAGTCTGATGGTGTACGCATGCTTTGCTGTTTCAAGGCAACTTGCCATAATAGACGGAACCACGGATTCTGCTTGTTAACAGAAAATCCTGTGGGAGAATGTCCAGTAATCAGGAATTCCTGGATTTTCAGATCAGTCAGTGATCTGAAGCTCAAGCGCAGTTGGGTTATGCAGCAAGACAATGATCCAAATCACAAGTGCACGTCCACCTCTGAATGTGCAAAAAAAAAAAAAACCTAAAGGAATGTTTTGCAGTGGCCTAATTAAAGTCCTGACTTAAATTGTGTTGAGATGCCGTGGCATGACCTTAAGCGGACAGTTTATGCTGAAAAGCCCTCCATTGTGGCTGAAATAAAAACAATTCTGCGAAGAAGAGGGGGCCGGAAATCTTTCACAGCAATGCAAAAGACTAATCTCTACTATAGGTAGATCAGTTATAGGAAGTTTTTGGTTGCAGTTGTTGCTGCTGAACGTGTCACAGCCTTATGTGTTGCCATTTATTTATTTATTTTTTTTAAGTAAATGAAATGATCTTTCTTATTTTACCTGTTGTATATATTACCTCTGAAACCATTTACCATGACAAATATGCAAAACTGGAGGAAATCAAAAAATAAAATAACATTTGGTTATAACAGAGATTTCTAAGGTTCCTTCAGATTTGTAGGGCATTTGCTGCTTAATTTTATTGACTCCCATTTTTTTGTTTTCCCGGCCCCCTCGCCCTGTCCATTGCTCCGACACACCAGCTGTCCTCACCCTCACACCGTGCCTGTCATCACGTCTGAGCGGAAGTGTGCAAGTGTGAGGGGATGGTAATTTAGGGCTTGGTAAGGGGGGGATAGGGCGGGTTTAGATTCATAGCGGTGGCACTTCAGTTCTAATGAACCTCACGGCTCCCCAGTCTCACCTTCTACCGCTTTAATTAGTCTGCTGGTAAAGTGTTGCAGCGCCGACGCCTCGTCTGGCCCTATTTATACTCTCCACACTTTTTTCAGGAGTGCCGCTAATGGCTCCTCTGACTTGGTCCTTTTTTCCTTTTAATTTTATTAGAACTTTCTCTGAAGTAACCGCCCCAAAACCTTAATACATCAGCTTGCACAGTACCAGGGTGGAGGCTTGCAACAAGCTATTGTTAAAATGACCCATTTGCCAACTGGTAAGAGAATTGGACGATGCTTTTTCCATGTCTTGAATTTTTTTTTCCTTGCGTGCCGTCTTTCTTTGCATATAGCTAAACTCAAAGGACATTAGCAGCAAGGGACCCGCATGTTGCCTCGATTCATTACAAGCCACGCTCCCAGCTGTGTTTATTTTTTCCCCCCTTTTCACCACCAGTTAAAGAAGCGTCTCGCAGGGAGCTGGCGGTCAGTGGGGTGCTTGTTCCGAAGGCTGGAAGCCCTCGCTGAGTTTCCTCTCTTCTACGCTAATGCGGCATTGCGTAACCGTATGCAGCTCGCTAGGAAACACAAGGCCTGGGGAAAGCAGAGCTGAACTCGGCGCAAGCAGCCAGACATAATGGTGCTAATGGTGCTTGCCAGGCAAAGCCTTGTACTCCTTTCATGAAACATGACTGACAAAGCCAAGCAGCTAGATTAGCATTGACGTTTGAGTTGCGAGGAAATGGATGTTGTTTAGATCAAATTAATAGTGTGGAGCTGCATAACTTTGCTGTAAGTTGTAATAAGTTATTACTTTTGTTTTTGCTGTATTTACATACTTAATTACATAGCATATGCATTTGCAGTCAGTTTCTATTCTGTGTTGACAGGTTCGGCTCAACATCGAATTTATCAGAATAACGTTTCTTAGCAAAAATTTGAAGAGGATAACTTTTCTGTTTGTCTGGGATGGATTGACAGTTTACCATCCGCACTTTTAAAGGAGCCTACAGTTAGAGCTGGATGTTATTTGTTGTGTTATTCTGTAGTCTAGAGTGCGGCATTACATCTCTCAGCCTTGCTGGTTTCAAATACTCAGTTTTATGTCACTTTCATGTTTTCAGTCATTTTTCACTACAATACCCAGCATGCATTAAAGTTAAAAATGTGTTATGTAACCAGTAGGAATCCCTGTGGTGTCAACCAATCCTGACTGCTAGCCTAGCCAGAAGTGGAAGTTTTTTTTTTTTCACCATTTCGGGCATAGAAGTGCTCAGTGTAAATAATGCAGTTTATCAGACTCGTGCCAGTGATTGGATCACCCTTCAGGTGCCGAGAGCTTTTACAGAGCTGGGAAAATCTGCTTTTAGCTACAGTTTAGCTGTCTTTTTACTTTTTATCATTCTTTTTATTCTTTTTATTTCTTTTATTAGTATTCTTTTTATTATTGTCAATTTATTGCCTTACATCTATTTCTTTTATTTCCTTAATTTATGTTTTTATTTATTTTATCCTTATCTGCTCTGTTACTTGAGAAGTTGTTATATTGTAATTTTAATCGTTTATTGATTTAACAGTTTATTGGTACCTTCTTATTATTAAATTTTACTTTTATGATTTTTAGTATTTAATTATAGCATTTATTTTTTTTTACTGTACAACTTCTCGATCCCTGATTCCTGTATTACTCGGCTACGTTGTAAATGAGGGTCTCCCTAAGTGTATTTCGAGTTTAAATAAAGGTTGATTGATTGATTGATTGATTGATTGAAGTAAAGCAGATAGCCTTTTAGCTTTTAGCTTGTCCTCCTCATCTGACAAGTTAGTTCTGTCGTTCTCCATTGTAGTGATGAATTGAAGGCATAGTTAAATGATTGCAATAAGATATTCGGCTTCTTAGTGGGAATGTTAGCTATCGTCCTCTCTTCTGCAGTATCCAGCTTCAGAAAAAAAAAAAAACATTTCAAACAGCCTGACCCCAAAGCAGGTGTAGTTTTTCAAAAGTTCCTCCCACCTTCAACATACATCATCAGAAGAGAGTTTTCCTAGTCTTTAAATTGCAAAATCTCTCTCTGTGGACAGCTGTGGCACCACTGCAGGAGGTGAGTAAGCATGTTTACAACTGTTAACTGTAGTGATAGTTTTTCATTTCAGCCAGATTGCCCCTTTAGCAGAATTAATTTCTTTTAACGAGCTATGAGTAAGAAATTATTAATATCATATAACACAGTGCGATCAATCTTAGGAGAATATTTTTTATTTTTTTTTTTGAAAATGTTTTTTTCATGCTTTTACATAGTTTGAACATTTCATGGCAAAATTTTAAAAAAGCAGTTCTATTAAGTTACATTAAGGTTAAGGTTCGCCTATCCCAGGATTTCAGTCACGTGATTTTTCTGTTGCGGCTGCCATATTTTGGGCCGAATTTCTGGTTTCGCTGCTCCGCACGAGCGTAACTAGAGGTGAAAGATGGCTAAAATTACTCACCTGACTTTAGAAGAGGAAAAAAAACACGTTACCTCGATAAAGTCGATAAAATAGGCTGTGATGTTTGTGCGGTTTCTTCCGAACTCCTGTTTCTACTTAAACTGGCGGAAGAGCTACCAAATTTGTGTTTTTCTGACATTTATATTTATCTCATACACAACCCCTCTCCCTATTTTGGAGAGTCTCTCAAAGCATTTAAAAGCACAGAAGCCCACCGGCTCTTCACGTCAGGGTGGGTAAAGGATCCCATGGTGTTGCATAAAGAGGAGGAAAAAACTCTTTGTCATCATAGGAGGGAAACGACATCAGCTAATTAACACAGATGTGAACAATGCCGGCCTTTAGATAACTTGCTAATGTTGTTAATGTTAACAGCTGAGTCGTCCCCCTAACTGAGCTGCAAACAGCGCGTATAACTTTACTGGAGATTTAAATGACATCTAAATGGAGAAACATAAACGTTAAATATAAGACTGAATGTCGTGGGTCAGAAAACCACGTTGTGTATCGACAGACGTGATTTTGTGCGTGCTAGTTCTGTTAGCGCAGAGCTCCCCAGCTTCGGTTCTGCAACCCCTGCACTGCATAATTTTGGTTTCACTGGTTAAAATACCTGATATTATTAGCTAACTAATCCCTTCTTGAGCTGAACGAGGTGTTCAACTATGCACTGTAAACTATACAGTGCAGCGGCTCCAAGCTCGGAGTTTGAAAACACTGAATTAAAGGTCTGTGTCTCTCATCATTCCCGCCTTCTGTCGCGTCTTGCTGGTGAATCATTCACAAAGCACAGCAAATCGAAGGCATCGTGCAGCGCAGTCACTCCTTGATTCGGTCCTCAAAATGGCGGCGCCTATACAGTGTGACCTGATGCGAAACGCAAGAATGAAACTTAAGAGATACGACGGTGACATTTTGTTCTTAATGGGGTTTTATACAGATTCCTGTTCTGAGGTAAGACAAATGTACAGTGTCTCCTTCAGTGTCTCATCCTTGTGAAAACAGTAACAGTATTTTGTTAAAAGTGACTGTTTTACATGCTTGTCCAAATAAAAAGTAGTTGACTTCTCAGGATGTCAGGATTAGAGTGTATGGTGTTCCGTCGGATTGTCTGGTTTTGTTCCCTGGCCTCCTGCAGCGGACTTGTTAGTGAGGCTCAGTGGTCATTAGCGGGTTGAAGGTTTGAATCTGGAGGTTTCGGGTGCTGCAGGACAGGTGTGGAGGCCTGTCAGGAGCACACTAATGAATCTATAGAGCTGTCAGCTGTCTGCGACTCTATATCTGATGACTGACAGTCCAATCAATGTGCTGGGCCCGTCCAATTGAACGGACAGACATGCACACACTTTTTTCCACCTAGAGACACGACTAATGTGGTCTTACCTTGGAGGTTTGGCTCTCTTGAGGAGATACCCTAGGTTCATGCAGCACTTCTTTATGTACATACTTTTGCAAAATAGTAAATGTTGGCTATTATGTTTTGCATAGATGTTGTTATTATTGCATGATGCTAACAATTAATTGCATTACAAATCGGCTTTGGCGCTTGTGTCAGGACATTTTTTTGGTCGGGCTGCAGTAATGAACACCCAGAGGAACTTGCTTGTTGTCTTTTTGTTTTTGTCACAAACAGGAGCCAGCCCCCATGACAGAGGACCTGCTGGAGGAGCAGTCAGAGGTGCTGGCCAAGCTGGGGACTTCGGCCGAGGGTGCCCATCTCCGCGCCCGCATGCAGAGTGCCTGCCTGCTCTCAGACATGGAGTCGTTCAAGGTAAGGGCGGCACAAGACAGCGAGATCTACCATTTCGGTTGAGAGAGGTCATACATGAATAGCTTATGAGTAACTTTTTGGTTTGACTTTATTGCTCATTGGTAAACTACCAAGAAGTTGAAGGAAACAAGTGCGTTTACATGCACTGAATCATCCAATTCTAATCAGATTTGTGCATTTATCTTACTATTCAAATGGTCATGCAAACAGCATACTCCGATTTCTGAGATCGGAGTAAGGTCTAGAAATCCGATTGAGAAATCCAATTCAGAGAGCTGGACTTTAGCTCAGTAATTAGATTTCTCAGTGCATGTAAACTCTTACTCTGATTTCTTTCGGATTTCTTAGTCTGCGCATGTGCGACAACAGTACCGGAAATAAGCGAGCAGTTATCAGATTATTAGTGCATGTGAACACACTCATTGTTACTTTTGCACAATTTTCCTTTTACCTTGAATGTTGTCGATCAGCCAAGACGTTTTTGGTAAGAATGTCCAATGAATATTTTAAAGAATCGGGTTTTGTCTATACTAAACACACTTTGTTCAAAAGGGCGCAGTCATGCCGGAGCAGAAAAGGACCTTCCCCAATCTGTTGCCACAAAGTTGGAAGCATATAAATGTCTAAAATGTGTGTATGCTGTAGCATTAACATCACC
>JAILXH010167582.1:5710-18062 GCA_023558415.1 Piaractus mesopotamicus
TTTTGACTGAGTTCTCTTTGAATACTCTTTCAATGCATTCGCAATCATCAGATACCAAATGTTCATAGGCATGTTGCAGGCAACTACACACTTCCACCAGAGGGGTCTCCAAATCCCCAAATCTTACTGTACTCTAAATATACTCTCTTTGCGAATAATTCGATGAGAAATCTCATTTACCTTATTCACCCCTTATTCCAAACATTTTGAGCCATAACAATCTCAAGTAGACATGTTTATGTGGTTTCTAATATTGTGTAAATTAGGTTTGATCTGTTTCTTTCCTCAAAATTTCATTTTGACTATAGTGTGGTATGTAGAATTATTGTATGTGGTAATCCCAGGAGCAGAGCAGTCAGGAGGTCAAACGGCTCCAGGCTGCACTGGACATGCGGGAGAGGGAGCTCAGTCTCCAGCTGCAGGAAGGGCAGCAAGCCCGGGTGCAACTGGAGGAGGCGCGGGGCAGGGTGCAGACGCTGTGGGCCGAAGTGGAGGTGCTGCGGATGAAGCTGCAGGACGGGGAGAAGAGCACTGAGTTGATGAAGAAGCCTCTGGAGGCCCTGCAGGAGGAGAGGAGAGGCCTGGACAAGCAGCTGGAGCAGCTCAGGCTCGACAACCAGCAGCTAAAGGTACAGTCGCAGTTTGGATACACCTGATTGAATGTACACCGAGACACTGACTGGCCATTTTATCAGGTACACTTAGAATATGGATGCAGTTTGTTGTTATTCAATTACTGACTGTTAGCCCATCGATTGTGTGCATAATTTGTCAGCCACCCTCTACGCTAGGCGTGTCCAACTGGAGAGCTTCCGGGCCAAAGTGTTGAGGAGATTAGCATTTACCCTAGTCTAACACTCTGAATTCATGTCATGAAGGCCTTGCTAATTAACTGATGAGCTGAATCAGGGGTGTTTAATGAGGCAGTGTGCTGAAGTCTGCAGTGTTTTGGCCCGCGAGGACTGGAGTCTGACACGTGCTCTACTGTGTCCATCAATGGAAAGGGATTACCATAGGATTATTATTTAGGTAGGGGCCATTCTCAGAGCAGCAGTTACACCAACAAGGTATAGGGTTAAGTGTTATCAAGCAGAGTTATGTACTACTGACAGGATTTTTTTCCATGTGCAGCTGAAATCACTATAAATTACAGAGGTAGGATGGGCTACTGGATTTGTAGAACGATTCTGGTGTGACAGCAATGCATAAGTAATACATTGGGCTACTCACAGGTAGAGAACATGATCAAACATGCAAATTATTTAATTGTAATGTTGTTTACCCTAACCGTCTACCTAGCAGCTTTGATAAACGGCCCATATAACTGAAAACTGAATTTTCCTCACTTTTGTAATATATGTAAACACAAGTTTCAAAGTGCACTGTTCACTCCTCAGTCCACACAGTCCATATATGGAAACTAAGCTGCAAAGACAGCCCAGTTTAAATTTATTGCTTTTGTGATGTCACAAAAACCAACACATTTATATATCCACCTACTCAGCATACGGTAATTTAGCCCCACCCTTTCATGGCGATGTTATAAGAAGGTTTTCAGCCTGCACTGCTTTTTGAATAAGGCACAACACAGGGCAGCCAATCAAGACAGATCTGATTTACATATAAAAGTCTTAAACACAATATAAATATAAAAAAACTGTTTAGTTTTAAGGGATAAAGATAGGTTGGAAGATGGCCAAGTAGAAATGAATGTCAGCTGTTCTTGGAGCATAAAACTGCACAAAAGTGGGAAAAATACAATAGTGGTAAGTGGAAAAAAATAAAATGGTGCCTCCATCGTAAGAAAAACTGTAAAACCTCCTTACACACAACCTAAGATGGAATATTTACTGACATGGCAGTTTGCACAGGATTAATATAACCTGGGATTATTTCTACAGTTATTTTTATGGTTGGTTAAAGCTGCTACAATCTTTACTAATTTACCGTCTTTACTGATTTACACTCTTTGTTGTCATGGCAGACCAGAGGAGACCAAATGTTTGCATATGGTTGAAGTACAAATGTTGTACAAATGCAACTTATTATAAGGGGAAAAGAGGCTTTCTATCTACTAATGACAAAAATCTTAAATAGTTACAGAATTAAACTGTTGTATTTCACTGGTATAAACATTGACACTCCAGTGTGCTAACCCTGTGCTGTCTGCATGAGCAGTCTGCCCTGCAGGAGGCAGAAGTGAGGCTGAGTGCTGTGGAGAAAGATAAGATTCAGCAGCAGGCAGCGCTGTCAAAGAGGACTCGCAGCCTCCATCAGCTAACGCTGGAAAAACAGCAGGTGACTGCTGAGCTAGAGGAGCAGCGTGTAAAGCTGGGCAAGCTCAAAGGTAACGGAGGTGGCACATCCAAGCACTTCTGATGTGGTGATCAAGACTAAATAAGGATTTACATTTGTTTCCCTTGTTAATTTGTCCTGTTGTATGAAGTCTCATCTTTAATGGTATCTATGAAAGCATGTACATCAAAAAAAGTGCTCCATTGAAGTCAAATGTGTATCATTTCAACATGATTAAAATACTACAGAAAGACAAATAATGTTAATGCAGTGTTTTTTTTTTTTTCATGGAGAATGATGCACACATTTGAATCATGTATCACTTTGTGTGCTTATTTTCTGTACTGCCGTGTCCAACTGCCATAGTAATTGCTACTGGCTCTGTGTTAATTCTCTTATTTAGAAGAGCAGGAGGCTTTAAGAGAGCAGCACAGCAGGACAACTGAAGAGCTGCAAGAGCAGAACAGCAAGCTCAAAACCCATCTTAATAACACCCAAGCAAGCCTGGAGCAGGTCAAGAGCACCCTCAGAACACTGGAAGGAGCTGATGGACATGGTACACACACATATACATTCAGTGCACTCACTAAGTTAGGTTTTCTTACATGTCACACATGATGGAGCGGGTTTATTCATGCATGCTTTTGTTGGAAGTTGCTAACTGTAACCACTGCATAGCTAACATGATGGTGTGGTGACTGTGGTGGTCGCCCAAACAGAAATGGTCCACCGGCCATCATGGATGTTGTTACTTTGACTGAGGTTAGCTAATGTCATTCTAGGAGATAAAATCTTAATAAAATAAGTTCTTAAATAAGCTGTTGTTACACCAAGATGCTATAACTGCAGTAGCTGAACAGAACATATCTAGATTGGTTGATGTCCAGGTGGACTAGATCGGCAGGGGGTTCACTCACAGTCACCACACCGGCAATATTTTTATCACGGTAAAATTTATTAATACACCTGACTGGTTTTGGTACTGAAGCATGCTTGTGAATTTTAAATACAATGTACTGTCGTATGCAAGTTTGAGTGCCCCTGGTCAAATTATGTGTTCTGTTTATGTTTTTTAACGAAACACACTTCTTCACATTTAAATGCACAGTTACTGTTTATTTGCTGAATTTAACTGGGTGAAGGGGAAAAAACTTAAAATGTGGCCTGTGGGGAAAGAAATTACATTATATGTTTGTTTTTTTTTTTTTTCTTTCCAGTATGTTAAACCTTTTTTCAGTCTGCAAAACGTGCATTAAAATTTTACAGAAAATGCATTAAGTTTCTTCTTGTCTCTTCTACTCGTTTTCACTTGTAAAATCAACAAAACATAACCGGGTGTTCAAACTTTTGCATACGACAATATATACAACGTTTCTATTATTTTGGCCACATATCCTTAATTTTGGGCAAAAAATGGAAATTTTCGTGTACAGTACAAATTTTTAAATTTGTCTACCCTGCTAACAATGAGTGAAAACCATTTAGCTTGCTAGTTAGCATTGTGTGCTTGAACTGTGCCTTTTCAAATTCACAGGACCCATTGTCATTGTAGACCTTTTAAAGCCGTGGGAAGAAAGGAATGGGAAGTGTAAATGCACACAGATCTCCATCTCCTGTAAGAACACGACCCATGTTTAAAGTCAGAAGAGAGTTTTTTAAATAAAAAGCTGTCTTTTTGGTCAAACGTTAAAGCAAAATGTTCTTGCAGTGAGGTGAGATCTGGGTCAGTTTAGAATAATAGGTGGAAGACCACACACTTTGACCCTCTGGATTCATTTAATCTCTTTAAGGAGTGTCTTCATGTGTGGCCTTCCCTGTATTATCCCTGGTTTGTGGATAAAGGCAGGAAGGCTGCACACTGGGATGCTAGTTTTGGAGTATCTTAGCGTGCTAACTTCCTTCTATTATTCCACCGTGTACTTTTCCATCGTGTGACTACGTAACATGACTCCCTCATTCGTTCATTTGCTGGTTTGGTCCCACGTCATCATGGTGCGATACTGTTAAAAAACAGCAATACATTGTGTGTGGATAAATGCATTAGAGAGCATTGTGTTTGTATTGGCTACACTAACCACTGTAGTCAGATTCCTATAAAGCTGTTTGTTACATTGTTTTGGAGCTATTCTCTGCGATGTAGGGGCATGCAAGGAGAACAAAAACAATGTGATCTCATATGACACAAGTTTCAGTGCACCGAGACACTACACAAAGCATCTTTTGACATGCTGACAATAACTTAACAATGTAGCCTGGCTTTCTTTCTACAGGTCATGTGAAGCAGCCAGCAGAAGATAACTGATTCTGAATGTTATTCGCAGTTTAAACGTCAGACACAAGTTTGCTGAAGTGCTACAAGTTTATCAAAAATAACAAAAAACACCCAGTCTGTAAAAGTACAGTCTCTACTGTGTAAATAATAAATATATAGTGGAGTCCAAAGGTTTGACCACCACATTGAAAATTTGATAATTTATTTCATGGAAATTTGGAAATAAACAACAGGAAGTTTTAGAATGTTAAAAATTAACACAAGAAAGTTTGACAGTTAAAATGAAGGAGAAATATTCTGAATTCTGCACTCTTTCTAGGTCACTATTCAAACTGAAGCAACTTTGTGAAACTGACCGTGTTAAGGCCTACTTTTTACTCAAATTGTTACGGTGATAATATCATTTGTAATGAAAAATGACTATTTAAATTAGAAAGGTATGCAAACTAGTGATCTCAGACTTTTGAACAGCAAAAATATTTTGATGATGCTGCTGTGCTGATATGTGGTGTCTATATATTTGATTGTAAGTGGTTGGTGCTACAGGGTTGAAGGTAGCCTTGGGCATGCAGAAGCAGATCACAGCAAAGCGAGAGCAGATTGATTTTCTCCAGAGCCGTGTACAGATGTTGGAGGAGACCACGGAGAAGCTTGCTCAGGTAAAGCTTTTAAACAACAGCTCCATCGATCAAGAACACTCATTCACTCCTTTAACGTTTTCTTTTAGAAATGGGAGTAAATGGGGCATTCATGTTTGGCGTAAAATGCTATTAAGCAACGTGTTTTAGTGACTTCACAATCAAGGGATGTTGTTAGATACAGCGTGAAGCTTTTGATAACTTAAAAGATGCATTAACACAATTCAGTTGTACTTAGTCATGTGACTAGGTTGAATACTTTAGAACAGCTCTGGATGTGGCTTAGTCAGTTAGATTTTAGAACTAAGCATTTCCAAATAATGATTCCAACACAGCAGCTATAGCTTGAAATATTTGTCGAAACCTGACTGGAATTGATTATTAACATCAGATGCTATCAGGTTCGTAAATTGTTCCTCAAATGTGTGTCAGGCCCAGGTCATTTTTAGATTTCACGCTCAGGTTTCTCACAACCCGTCTCCCACCTCTAAACTTTTGTACCATGTAAAACTTAATTTTGCTCACTTTTTTTGTTTGGTGTAGTATGTTCCAAAATGTACCATTCACTCCTCAGTTCACACAGTCCATATATGGACCTTAAGCTGCAAAAACAGCCTGTTTTGAATATATTTATGTGATGTCTTGAAAGAGGAAACACATTTTCATAAATCTGTTTCTTCAGCCTGCAGCAATTTAGCCCCGCCCATTCACAATGAGATTATAAGGAGTGTTTCAACCCAGAATGCTCTTCAAATAAGACATAAAACAGGGCAGCCAATCAGAACACAGATAACTTACATATATCTGTCCTAAAGGCACATCTGGTTTAATGCTAAGAGATAAAGAAAGGCTGGAAAATGATCATGTAAAAATGAATTATAGTTTTGGTGCATAAAACCAGGCAAACCTTTAAGTGGACCTCAGGTGAAATAAATATAACAAAATGTTTTATGTACACACTTTACCACAGTGCTTCTCAAACATGTCCTCAAGGACCACCAACTGGTCCACGTTTTGTCTCTGTGATGGTTTGGAGCAAAAGTGTGGACTACCTGAGGATCCCTGAGGACCAGTTTGAAAACCACTGCTTTAACAGACTTTGGCCCGCGTTTACCCTCAATCTCTTAATTTTGCTACCAACTTATGTCAGTTATTACTTTCAGTTTTCTTTGCAGTGAACTGATGACACATTCCATTGTCACTAAAAGGTACAGGGCAACAGTTGGGATCAGATTCAGAGCTTGGCCCTCTGGGTCTCAGGCAGAATGTTCTCAGGCTGTATTAGGGCTTGAAATACATTCAGCCAAAATTTTAGGCCTGATCACACATTACTGTTAGAGCTTTAATCATGCTGTGTGTATTTGTTCATGTGGACGTTCAGGAGAAGCGTTACCAGGCGATGGAGAGCAAGCGTCATATGCAGGAGCTGCGTTTTGAGATGGAGAGCAAGAGGAGGCTGGAGACTGAGCTGGACACTCTGCGTACAAATGAGAAACTCCTGAAGAGCAAAGCTGAGAGACTGGACATAGCCCTGCACAAGGTTTTCTTACATTCCAGTTAGTGATCTGCAGTTTAGATGAAAGTGTATTACAGTGCTCATGAAGCACAGGTTTTATATACTGTGTAGTTTGACCGTTATAATTTATTTCTTCCAGATGTCAGACAGCTTTGCAGAGTGCCAAGAGTACATTCAGCAGCAAGAACAAGAGATCATGAGACTGAAGCTCCAGCACGCTCTAGAGGTGAAGGTATGCTTTCAACTGATAATTCCATCCAACTGTACTAACAGTGATTGCTATCATCATTCCCTTAAATCAACACACTTTATTTGCTTGTACAATTTTGCCTTGCATATCTTGTGTAGGAGCTGCAAGGCCAGAACTTACGAGCTACAGGCAATATCTATAGGTCCCCCATCACCAGCCCTGCAGTGCCAGAACAGCTGCCCACCCTTCAGACTAACTCCTCCAGCCAAAGAGAGGTACAAAATAAAAACAAAAAAGGGCTATTTCAAATATTAATGTTTTATCTAATTGAATGGTCTGAACATGTTTTATCTGGGTTGTGTCCAGTTAAACACTGGTAGCCAGAGGCCTAGCCCCACACTGGAGCGGCGAAGCCTGGTAAAGGAGCTGCACAGTGTAATCAGTGATGAGCAGGGCCCTCGTGCAAAGACAAGGTCTGAGGAAACCCACAGGACCAGAAAGTAAGAGAATAGCCTCAGATCAGTCATCATGGAGACCTATCATAAAGCAGTCATAACAAGGGAAGAGGGAGAAGAAAGCGATGTTCACATTGCCAGAAAAGAGGGTGCATTCATTGTCTACTTCTATTAAATTGTCTTCATTGGCTGCAGTTCAGTATTGTATTGTTTGTTGCTTACCTACCAAAGATTAATGCCATTTAAAGGTTACACTGACAACACTGTTGTTTGTCTTGTGTTATAAAATAGATCATTCGGTTTCAAAAATCAGCTTTGATGAGCCGCCTTTGAAGCCACTGTACAATGCTCAATACAAACTAACATGATCACACGCATTAACTGAATTTTGTTTTAAAGCAGCAATTTATTAAAACCATTGTGTTCATGATATAATGTTTGATTATGTTGCTGAGCAACCATAGCCTACCTTTAGTGAACTGCCTTGCTTGGCATAAGATTTATTTACTGTTTAATTTGAGCTTTGGTGTGTTTTATTATATTTTGTCATACCATTTTCTATAATCAGTAAGCCTTAAGGATTCCCAACTGACACAGCCTTAGATGCATTGTGGCACTGAGTATTTTTTCCTTAACTTTATTTTTTATCCAGAAGTTTCTTTTACATGCATAGCAATAAGAACAATAACAACACTTAATTTCGTAAGAACATCATTTTGCCTGATGTAATAGAGCTGAGACATGATTTTACTTGTGTTTTTCCTAACTTGATGCTGTTGATGTCCTAAAATGTGCACTGTAATGTACTTTTTGTACAGGCATGATATCTGCTTGTTGCATTGAGTGCATTTAACCACCGTAGCTCAACAATTGTGTTTATACAACAATCTCATCTAAGCTAGCTACAGTGTCGCATTACCCAACATGTGTAAAAGTTCAGTTACATTTACACGTGGGAATACCACCATCTTAATCCAGGAAATTAATCAAAAATGTATTTTTTTTATTATTTTTTTTTATACAGCTGTAACTTGTAACTTAGTTAACCATCACTGGGCGCAAGCACATTGAGCTGTCCAATGCGGTTAAATTAGCCTCAGGTTGGAAAATATGGCTGGCTTCATGTGCTACCCTTCATCTTCCCAGCTTGGTAGCATCTTGTCATACCTAGGGTGTGGGAACTGTCCACAACCAAACTCAGGACAAAAGCAATAAGTCCTAAGCCATAAACCCCCTTAACGCAGCTATACACATCATGCCTAACAATACCCCTTACCCACAGTATGACATAGCCTGTTATGGTTTATTTTATTACACTCTGCATTCTATTGCAATACGTGTCTAGTCTGCTTTTTAATAACTCTTATATATCTGCTTGAAAGGCCTTTTTTAGTCAGATACCAAAGACATGGATAGTGCCAGAAGGCTGATTAAGCATAGTGACAGTTGAAAGTGAGAGGATATTGAGCTTAAGATTGCCAAAGGCTTATTGCTCATTCCCTGATACATGTATGTCTGTTTCTACAGTTTTTGCTTTGAGCTTGCTTGTGTGACACACATTTCTGTGTGAAACCATATATTGTAACACCTTAACGCATTGCAGCACTTCCTGCTTGTGGTTTTAACCCCCCACCCCCTCTGTTTTTCACAATATGAATGTGAATGCTTTGAACTACAGCTAATGCATGTGGCTTGTCTTGCATGTTTTGCTGCAATGCAGTGAGCAGGGTCTTCTCCGAACCACTGACCTCCAAAAACTGGATGTGAACAGTGCTTTTTCAGCTAACAGTGAGTCCTTGCACTTGCGCTTCTGTGGATAACCACTGTAACTAATGAATGAACAGTTGTTCCTAGCACATGTGACATAAGCCATTGCAGTCATGAGATCAGTGTAAGGGTGTATAGCTAACTTTACTGTCAGTTTTAGATATAATTTAAAGTAATGCTCATTTTTAATGTAGTTCAGATTTCTGGTGTTGGTTTTTGATTTCTCAGATGAAGATCAGGGACTGAGAGCACTTCGGCCTTGCTACATATCTGCATCTTGTGTGGCAGCCCTGGGACGGAAGTCTCCAGTCCACTCCCTCTTAACCTCTGACCTCCCCACTGACCTCTATGAGAGCCGGAAGGAGGAAAGCCCCACCAGTACTGCCCATATATGTGAGCTGTAACTTTCTACCAAAGATGATTAATTCTGTGCTCAGTGCACCTGTTGGCTATTAATTGACTAATCCTGTGGCCTTGTTCACACCTGGTATTAACATCAGTCTTCAGTGATCTGACCGTGGACAGTGAGACTTATAGACGTTTATACCTGGCATTTCCAGCAACCACTTAGGATCAGATTTCATGACTCTTGGAAGGATGCCACACACTTTCCTACGTCAGTCTCTTGTTGCATTTGTTGTCAGACAAAAATGTCCGATTAGTGTTTGTTCAAGCACATGTAATGGTTATTCTTAGATTTAGATTGCATGTACTAATAGTGATGCTCTAATACATCCATAGAGCTAAGCAGTATGTGCTACCAAATAAGAAAGGAAGTTTCATTCAACTACTCGGGCTCAGGGTTTCATTAGGCGGTCCTTCGTTGTTGCTGGGAATCTATCAGGGCATTTTAGCTTTCTCACTATGAATGTTACGCAGTCATTAACATCCCTGACCACCTTCATAGCGACTGGATCATAATGCATCTCCAAGACACCTTGGACCCTGTTCAGATCTGAAGTCACCTCCTACCTGCCCTTTGTGTTTACTGTCATTAAAGGTTCAGCCTGTGCAATGAACAATAGAACCTTCCCGAATTGACTGTTACTTTTGTTTTAGTAAACGACACATGAACAATGAAAATCAGTGACAGTCTTCATTATGTTTTCATAATAAAGATTGTTGTTGATTAATCATTGCAGTCTTATCTAACAGAAGGAACTGACTGCCTTGTAATACATTTTTTTTTATAACATATGACATTATATAATGTGTTCACTATTTTGAATGTTTGTTTTCTTATACAAACAGCTGCCAATAACCCAGATGAGCTAACAGCACAGACATGCAAGGAGCTGCAGAGCAAGCTAAGCAATCTCCAGAACCATGTGGAGGATCTTCAAATAAAAAATCAAGGTAGGAATATGGCTGAAAATACAAACAGTTTGCCATTTTACTGGTAGTTAAAAGACACAGAAACGCTTTATATTTGTTCCCATATTGCTTTTTGGCAATTTTGCAGAAATGGCCTCCATGATAAAAACCCAGGAGAAGAGAATGAGGAGAGTCAAAGACAGAAAAGAACCTCTGAACAGATAAGCCTCTGGACCAAGTATGACTGTGTTGCAAATAAAGGCTTTTTAACATAATTGAATGTGGAATTTCTGAACTTAAAAGAATAAGGACACAGAAAATTGTATCACCTGGACACAGAACCGAAGATTTCTTGTTCTTCATTTAGACTGTCTTTAATCAGTGTAAACAAAAAAAAAAGCTTGAAAGACAGTTTCAGGATTGAAAGACAGTTTCATACTGTGCAAATCAGAAACATGAGCCTTTGCCACTGTAAACTCATCGAAACTTGAGTAGTTGCAGTTGTCCTTTAATAATTCTTAATTTAGAGTACAGCTCAGCTGTACCACACAGGAATAAGGGCTGAGATGTATTTAAAGCATGGCTGTCCCCATGTGCGTCGAAGCTGAGGCTATTGTGTCTGTCCCTGTGGTCCTGTTCTCCTGCTCCTCCTCCAAGAAGAGTGAGCTGAGAAACTGCAAGAAATTATGCAAGTAAATGTCAGCTGCATTCAAATATGGGAATTAATTCATTTTTCATGTTCCTAGAACCAACAGAGTCTTACCCTGGGCATTCTCAGTCCCTTACTGATGATAAACTGCCTGAAGGCTTGGGTTCCATGAATCTGCTTTAGTTGTTCATCCTGCCCAGTAGGGAGATATGAATAGATGTCACAATGGACTTGTCTGGCCCTGTTCCACATTATTAGCTTATCTGCCTTTATCAGAACTAGGTATATATGAGCCCTGATCAGTCCCACCTTCTCAGTTGGCTGCTGCTCATGCTCCAGGTCCTTGGACACTGAAGGGTCTCTTAGTGGCTTGTTAGCAGGCCGCTTCTTCCATGTTTTTGGATTTAAATACCATGCGCCATATGTGGTCTTTACATTGGGTGTACAGACCTGGTGTTTTGGAAAAAAGAAAAAGAAAAACTGGTCAATCTGTAGTAATCCACAATTATGAACACACGTGTAATCAAAGAGTCACAACAGCAAGAAATGAAAACACCAAGAAAGAATATGCAGCAATGAACCTAAAATCCCAATAACAATGGGCTATTAAAGACAAATATTATGCTGTACTATTCCACAGACGCAAGCTTGAGTTTAATTGGTATGTTATTGGCTTGTTAAGTCTTACTAGGGCTAATTATATTTAAATTATATTTATATATACTGTGATATTGGTCAGTTTAGGTAAAGTTAGCTTATTGGCTAACGTTAGCTATTTTTTTTTTTAATTGACTCTGGTGCATTAAATCAGTGGTTTTCAAACTGTGGGTTGCAACTCACTGGTGGATTGCAGTGTGGAGACGAGTGGGCCATGAGGAAACTGCATCGAGAATATTTTCCTCCACTGCAGACGGCCATATTGAGCAGTTTTAAATAATACAATTTGCAATCAATTGGTGGCACAATTTCAGCATCTGTCAGGTCTCACTAAAGCACACGTAGTCATTGTGCTGTAAGCAAAACTGATCAGAGTACTAGGCTATCAAGCCTACTTAGCTAGCTGACAACATGCTTCAGAACAGACTTAAATAAGACATGTAACGTCCAACTAAATATTCTTAATTTTCTTAATGTGTTCATAGTAGAGATGGGCCAACACTACTTTCCTATCACTTTTCCGAGTATTGGCCGATAAGGTTTTTTTTTTTCTTCTTAAAAAACTACTGCGCTTTTTTTTTTTTTTTTTTTTTTAAATT
>JAILXH010167582.1:35653-46087 GCA_023558415.1 Piaractus mesopotamicus
GCCAACTTTGTGGGAACAGTTTGGGGAAGGGTCTTTTCTGTTCCAGCATGACTGAGCCCCAGTGCACAAAGCAAGGTCCATAAAGGCTTGGCTGGGTGAGTTGTGAAAGAACTTGACTGGCCTCACTGAGCTCTGACCTCAACCCCATCGAACACCTTTGGCATGAACTAGAATGGAGATTATGAGCTAGGCCCTCTCGTTCAAAGTCAGTGTCTGACCTCACAAATGCTTTTCTGGATGAATGGGCAAAAATTCCCACAGACACACTCCAAAATCTTGTAGAAAGCTTCCCAGAAGAGTGGAAGCTGTTATAGCTGCAAAGAAGGGACCAACTCCATATTAATGCCTATGGATTTAGAATGGGATGTCATAAAGGCTTCTGTAGGTGTAATGAGTAGGTGTCCCAATACTTTTGTTCACAGTGTATCATTTGCAAAATACATAAAAACTAAACAAACGGTACTTTTCCTTTTGGAAATGTGGTATATGCTTGGTAATTTTTTACAGTACTGTGCAAAGGTTTCCTTTGGTGTAATTTGAAGTGTAGTGAAGATAACAAAAAAAACATAGTCAAAACAAGCTAGCCCTATCCCAGTCAAAATGGTCATTAAATACAAATTATTCATTTTTCTGGAGATACTTCTGAGGAGATCAGAAAGGGAAATGGGAATCCTTTCAAATGTCCAAGACCTGGCAGACCACCAAAAAAGCTATCAGCATCAGATCAGCATCAGTAATTAAAGCTTTCATCTTTGAGAGAGATTTGAAAATCAAGCTCCACTCTTGATTCAGATCTGCAAAAATCCACAGGTGTTTCTGTCCATCCTTCTACTGTGAGAGGACAACTCGGTGATAGGGGTCTGAAAGGATTTGTAGCTGTTAAGAAGCCCTAAGTGAGAAAAAGACAAGAAAAAAATTTGCAAATCAAACATGGAAGCTGCTGGTGTTCTCAGAACAATGGACCAGACCTGGACATGTTTGGGATTACTTGGGTCGGGAGAAGCAGCAAAAAAACTTCTAAGACTGAACTTTTGAGGTGTGGAAAAATATCCCTGCAGATTTCTTTGAAAAAAATGAAAACAAGTGATCTGTAAAGGACAGCTGGCAAGTTCAAATTATGTAAAAAAAAAAGAATGAAAAATGACAAGGTTTTGTTATTTTTTTTAACCTGAAGCTAGAAATATAAAGCTTGTACTTATTGGCCATTTTGACTGGAGATTAAATAAATGATGGGTGGTGTCTGACCATTGCACAGTACTGTATTTTTAAGATTTCATGACATTAAATTTTATCAGTACTGCAGTTAGTCTGATAACAAAGTACAATCAGACCAACAGGACAACCAGGAACTCGACAGATAATATTTGCTGGTGTTTGTGCTGCACTTGATTCAAACAGAAACCTCACACTGCACAGAAACGAATCCACAAACACAAATTCTGAACATACTTTTTTAGTCCTTTTTGCACTGTTATTGTCTCAAATGACAATGTAAAATGCAAATATTTTGCATTTTAGCATCAGAGGCCAAGCCCTATTCATAACTCACATTTTTCACCAATTGAAGCAGCTCATCAGAAGTCACTGACCGGTCTGGCTAAATGTCCTGGAGAAAACCTCGCAAGTTTCAGGATGTTTTTCTACCGGTCTAGTATAATGGTGCACTTATTCCCTTGTTTTATCTTTTGTTCAAAGCCTTCCACTGTATCTTCATACAGCCTAGATATGCTACATTGCAAAAAATCTATGTCTTGGCAAGTGAAAACACCTTAATGTAGACAATGTTTCTAATATTATTCTTGTTAAAAATATTACAAGACTAAGTGATTTCTCAATTTTTTTTACTTGTATAAAGTATCTTACAAAGCAATATCTTACTTATCTTATTTTGCTTCCTTCAAGCCTTATTTGTTTGAAACATAATTTCATATGATTTTCTTAAAAAAGTTGGACTGAATAGTCATAATATTCTTCTGTTGATCTCATAATGAGAAATATTAAATACGATCTTATGCAAAGAAACCCATCTTTGAAGAAACCCATTTGAATTTTCAAACATCTGGCTGATTTTCTAAGTGAAGACAAGATAACACTTCCTCTACAGAGAATAAATGTAAACATGGCATTTTTATCTGCAAATTTTAGTGCACAATTTCTGTTTATTTGCTTAGTTTAACATGTTGAGCTAAATATAAAATAAAGTTTAAAAATGATGTTTTATTTTTTCCAAAAAATTTTATTCAGCAAATAAAAAGTGTGTTCTCTGTAGAGGATGTGTTGACTTATTTTCACTCAGAAAATCAACAAAACATGTAATTTGCCTGGGGCTTCCAGGCTCTTGTGTGCAA
This sequence comes from Piaractus mesopotamicus, assembly GCA_023558415.1. Lineage (NCBI taxonomy): Eukaryota > Metazoa > Chordata > Actinopteri > Characiformes > Serrasalmidae > Piaractus > Piaractus mesopotamicus. Next base: position 38,002 of record JAILXH010167582.1, read on the forward strand.
CAATATACTGCTGACATTTAAACCAGTTTAATTTTTCAGTGTAAATTGAATATTATCTTTAATATTGCTTTGACTGTCTTACGGTCTTGTAGTGAACCTTCAGAATAATCTACATTGTGTAGTAGATTCATCAGATTTTTATAGATGTTTTTGGACCTGAAAATGCCCAACATTTTCTGCCCTTTTGCTGAACTGTTCATGTGTGATACTCGTTTGAGGTCAACCCTTTCGCACATCCATGAGAGTAAATACAAATTAACTTTATTTGCGCTACACACTCCTACGACAAACCTATCAGGACAATCAAAAACTCGTGGTGGTGTGACTTTTGCAAAGAGCTGTGTGGGAGCATATATGTCAAGGGTGTAGCCTGGTTACTGCTGAAGCCAAGAAGTGCACTTTAGACAACACAGGTAACACAATAGCATAGGAATTGAATGAGCACATTGAAATGCTTGTGAAATTATTTGACCAGTCAGCACACCCTTAAACCATAAATGTCGCCAGACTGACCTGAAAACAACATTCTGCGTGAATAATTAGTCATAGACTAGTTTAAAATGAGCTTAATTAGTGGTCAAACTGATGATTGTACCATTTTAAGATGATACTTTTGGTAAAATGTTCCTAGAACAACTCCCAATCAGATTAATCACTGAATTATTCAATGAGAATTACTGTTTGTTTATTTTGCATTTTTACCCAATTTTCTCCCCAGTTTAGTCGCTGCCAATTCCGTGCTGCTAGTTAGGTGTCCTCTTGTCACACAAGGCTAGCACACTCAAAAAATGAACCAACAGGGTTGTTGGGGCTACAAAATGACAACATGTGGTCATTAAATGCATTGTTTATGTTGTCTTTAAGTAACTTTTTATGTAAAATGGACAAAAATAAATTAAATTGCATTTCAATGAATGAAAATAAAAAACTGTTTATGTTGAGTCAAAGAGAATTGTATTCCAGTGAAAGTGAAATAAATTGCACTGAAATCTTACAATTTTGTACCATCAACAATAGAACTTTATGTTGAGGTAACAAAGTCCCTGATTATATGGAAATGTGTGGTATAATTGAATTAAGTTCATACAATAAGTTATTTTTTTGAGTGCATGTGCTTCTTCCAAGACGCGTGAAGCACCTAGGTTTGCCAGCCGTCCAGGATTTCCTTGCATTGTCAAGGTTTTTGGTTGCCTGTCAAAGAAAACAATAATTCCATTCCTGGACACATGTCCAGGAATCCACGTATTTTCATCGGTCAGCATTTTTCATGCAGTTTACACCTATTCTTTTTATCCAGTCAAACTATTTGTTTACACAGAATGGGTTTGATTACTTCAGATTACACTCAACGTAGGGGCAGTTGTTTGAGAAAAGTTCACTGCTGGTGACAGGTTTAGGTACTAAACAGTACTTAGGCACTGAATTTAGAAAAACATTCAAGCAACTGATTGAGTGTCCAGGAATGTTACAGGGCTGAGTTGGAACCCTAGAAGCCCCACCACATCTTTTCAGACTCCTGTTAATGCAACAACATTTTACAGCTCAACATACTTGCAGGAGAACATTAATTGTCAATTCTGCTATGTCAGCTAACAGGCAACCACATCGGCTAGCATGACGCTGCGTGATGGGGGGCAAGGGAGGCCAATTATGCTGTCTTGGACTGCCAGCAATGAATGGTAAGAGCTATTATTCAGAATTGTTGATAAAAATATTCATGGAGAGCTACATTCTCAGAAAAAACGTTGCAGACAAGTGTGGAGCTGAAAACACTTGCACAGCTAGACTGAATCTCCATGCGTGGGAATATTTCCCCTGAGTGAGAGTTTTCCCTATTAAAGCAGCCGTCAGGGAAATTAAAGGCATGTACAGCACTGTTAAACGTTTATAGGGTCATTCCCTCAGGGCTCGCCGCTACAGCTGAGACAGGTAGAAAATTCCTCTTGGCTGGAGAGCGGATGGAATTCTGCTCTGAACCAATCGCACTCTGGTAGATTTATCAGGCCATGTGATGTACCAGAAATGAGGGAAACCAGGAGCTGTATACAAAAGACAAATCAGTTATGTAAGTTTTGAGACAAAGGCAGCCATACACAAAGGACTGCTTTTCTTTTTGATCTGATGGGGTCAAGAGGTCCACTGAGAGAATGGACGGTGATTAGTTTAACAGCAAAGAGCAGATTTATCAAATTGTCGCTTTTGTGAATCTGTTTGTGGTCATTCATAGATATGTGCAATGAGGGTTCTCTAGAATTTGAGCAGTCTTAAAAATAAAGGTTATTTGAAGCAATGAAATAGAAGAACCCCGTTTGGTTTGCTAAATGACCTTTCAGTGGATGCAACGTGGAAAGAAGCATTTTTGCAATGTGTGAAGTGTGCGTGTCCATAAGCTAGGTCACTTTAAAGAGTTAATCGTGTAAAGTTTATGTACTTGTAGTACACAGTGAAAATAAAAGGTGTCGAGGGTTCTGTGGAGCGATGCCATGGAAGAACCACTTTTGGTTCCCTAAAGAACCTTTCAGTGGCTGTATATTTAGAGAACCATTCTTGTCAATAAGATGTGTGAGTGTGAAGGACCTTCGTTAAGTGTGAAGGACCTCCATGTAACGTTAAGCTCCTATACAAGTAAAAAACATTTCCAAGAATAATGCATTCTAAGCAAGATGAACCATCGAGGAACCTTTATTCTTAAGAATGTGCATTCAGTGGTCCGGTGAGGAACCGAATCAGACACAATGACCTCTTTCTTCTACTAATGTTTTGCTTTTCCATAGAACTGTATGCCCAAGCCAAGCACCACTGAGAAATCTTTATTTTTAAGAGTGTGGGTGGAGCCGTGCCACTCCAGTTTATATGCATGAGCATTGTGCAAATATTTTTTGGTCACATGTGAATCATGCATAAACATGCAACTGGAACATGGGTTCATGGTCTGGCCTGCTGCACAAGACATTAAGCTTCCAACCATCTTCTGGCCTTGCCTGATAGTATTTACACAGTTGGCATGGTTCCTATCCACACACGATAAGACAAGACAAATGATCTCTTTATCTGTGCTTTGCGCTTTATAATATAGACGTATACAGTACTGTGCAAAAGTCAGAGACCACAGGACACCAGGAAATATTTTTTAAGGAGATTAGATGTAAGATAATGCATTTGCATAAAGAAGGGAACAGTACCTGAAAATATAGGGGTTTAACTGGAGTTTAAAAAAATATTAACAGATATAGAGAATAGATGACTCCTCACAATCATGCAATGTCTGGTAGACCACCAAAAGTGTCACCATTAGAAAAATAATACTTAAAGCTGTGCTTAAAGCTTTGATCTTTGAGAGAAAATCAAGTTTTGCATCTTTCTGTCCATCCTTCTACTGTGAAAAGACAACTCAACACTACATTTGAAAGGATGTGTAGCTGTCAAGAAGCCATTACTGAGAAAAGGAAACAGACAAAAAAAGAAAATTTAAATTTAAATCAAACAAAGAAGCTGCTGGTCTTCTAAGAACAATGGACTGGCCACTCCAGAGTCCAGACCTCAGCGTCACTGAATGTGTCTGAAATTACTTGGATGGTGAGAAGCAGAAAATGCAACCAACTTCTAAGACTGAACTTCGAAGGAGTGGAAAAATATCCCTGCAGATTCCTTGAAAAATGGGAAGCAAGGCTCCTGAAAACAACGGAAGCTGTAATAAAGGCAAAGTGTGGACACACCGAATACTGAAAATTGTTTGTTATATTCAATTGTAGAGGTTTCTGTGTGATTTTCTGTTAAAATATGTTTTCTGCTTTTTCTCCTGATGCTGAAAAATGAATAACTAAGGCTAGGTATGAGATAACAACTGACAAGGGCCCAATTCAACAAAATCATTAGTCTTAAGTGTTCAGTGTGATGCTCACTCTACCATTAAGAGTCATCTTTGTGCTAAAATGGTTTTGCGAGGCCCAGCCCAGGATGATAGCTGCCAGAAATAATGTGCATGTGTTTTGACAGCCTTGAACATGTTTGCAAGGTCGAGTTCTTGATGTTCGTTTACTCATCTTCATATGAAGGTTTATGGGAACGGCATGCTAACAGGATAACCCAAATTTCTCTCAGGAGAGTCTAAGCTGTCACTGAGAGTTCTTGGACAATGGAGGGAAATATTAAAGCTGGAAACAAACTGTAAGAACTTTGTTTTTTGTTTACTGTGAAACCCAAGAGACCCTTGTGCACCACTGGCTTCTGCGCTCAGGGATTTATGGCCGGCATTTCCATACCTTGAAATTGGAGGAACTCCTATAATAACTTTCAGTACACTCCCGGAAATGTGCCTCCCTGTTTCTAAACATCTGAATGCTGTAACGTCTAAAGTGGGCAACATTCACAAACCGATGATTTCACATATCCATGTGCTTATTAGTTTAGGAGGAACAACTGTGCTCCCCTTGCCAACCCCAATTTCCTTAAATTCACTCACTTGCCTGGCCTCCTTCAGTTCTAGGAAGTCCACCACACCTTGGGTGAAAACAAGGGCAAAATAGACTAAGGACAAAAGCACAATTTCTATCCAATGTTCTGTACAAGAAATAATTGGGAACTGGGCAGGATGTTTAATTATTTAAGCAATAGAACACGAGAAGGAGTGTGTTGTCGCAAAATAACATTACGGCTGTGATGTTATTCGCGATAACACACAACCTTGATTGTTCTATTGCCTTTATACAACTGTTAAATAAATAAAGTAAGAAATGAATAACTTGGGTCATGAACGTGGCGTTTATATGTTTTAATGTTAGTAATTCCTTCCGTCAAATTGTAGTTCCTTAACAAGCAGCTTGTAGCTACGCCTCCGCTCACTCGCTGCACAGCCAGCAGTTCGTTCTCCAGCTCCTCACACAGACCAACTGACAGTTTGGGGATTTAGTGTAGCCTCGTCTTCAGAGTCTGACCAAATCGGCTGTAGGTCAAATGTGATTTTAAAAGTATCCATTTTCTGTTTGCTTATGTGCAAAGTAAGAAGTAAAAATGTTCAAATGGCTTGAGCGTCTCCTACAACTGTCAGAGTCGCTGCTTAGCAACAGAGGAGTGATACAGTGATACAGTGTTCGTGAAAAGCCTGTGATGTTATGGCGAAATAACAGCGCGGTTAGCAACGCTTCTCAACCAATCAGCTTACATGGCCGGAACTAACTGTTGTATAAAGAATGATAAATAGCTAGAATTCAGTTGTGGAATACGGAGGTGTAACGCTCAGTTTAGCGCCACCTCTCCTCTTTCCCCAGTGATTTTCATTTCTTTAGTTTGATGCAGCTGTTTTTTTTAGTTTTGCCATTACTTTTAATCTCTTTCTATAGATTTGCTGAATTTTTTTACACTACTATATTTTCACAGTGACATTTTATTTGGAATCGTCCTTTGTAGGTGATTAACTCCCAACAGATTATCAGTAACACATCAACAACATTTCAGTGAAGTAGCAGTGGTGCAGCATCTGAATACCCGCTGAATCTAAACCGCTTATCCTTCTGGGTCGTGGGGTGCTGGAGCCTATCTCAGCTGTCATCAGGCAGAAGGCAGGATACACCCTGGACAGGTCGCCAGTCTATCGCAGGGCAGACAGACAGACATACACACTCACACCCAGGGGCAATTTAGCATGTCCAATTGGCCTGACTGCATGTTTGGACTGTGGGAGGAAACCCACGCAGACACGGGGAGAACATGCAGGCTCCACACAGAAATGACCCTGGTCGCCAGGCCGGGAATCAAAACCAGGCCTTTCTTGCTGTGAGGCGACAGCGCTACCCACTGCACCACCGTGCCGCCCATGCATCTTAATACATTAAAGTAAATATTTTGTAGATGTTCTGTTGATGCATTGCTTACATTACGTAGGTGTGTTGTTAATATGTTACTTCCATTACCCAACTTTACCCAAAACCTAACCCTAACCCTCGCCCTAATCCTAACGCTAACCTTAACCTCAACCCAAAACCTAATCCTAACCCTCATATGTTTTTTTGACATGTTACTGAGAGTCCGTTGAGTATTTGTTTCATAAATTTTCAAGGACCACTCAAAATAAAGTGTCACCATTCTCACTACAGTAAAAAAGGGAGCCATGCCATAATATAACCATTTTCAGTTCCCTAAAGAACCTTTCAGCGGATGGTTCTTTAAAGAATCTTTTTTTGAAAATGTGTTCTGTGAGTGTGAAGAACCTTTTAAAGTTTAAAGAACCTTAACATGATGCAAAGGTTGAAATTTTTCCCTAAAACAAAGGTTCCTAAATGGTTTGTGGCTTGGAACTATTATTTTCAAGAGTATGGCAGCAGGTTTTTCCTCAACAGCGGCCTTTCTCCTGGGAGAGTTCGAAGGAGAATCTGGCCCAGCATAAATTCCACACAGCCTGCCTCCCATTGCAATTAATGGCCTGAGCTTCCATGAATCTCATATCGTGAAAAGGTCTGGCTCTCGGCTCTACGCGCGACTCCCACGGTTATGCTTGGATATCATTCTTTACCCTGACTGGGAGTGTCCAGATCCTGTTAGCTTTTGTAACCAGCATGCCGTACCAGGCTGTGCAAAGTTGCATTCCTGCTCCCTGCACCAAGATTCCTGCCTGCCTAGAGGCTGATGTAGTTGCATTGCAGTTGAATCAAGGCGTGAGAACTCGCCTAGAATGTGGAGGTGGATGTGTTTCGCAAAGAACTGCTCAGAATGCGCAACAATTTCTGTTTCCAGAGACAAGAGTAACCTAAACACAATGACACAAATAGAAGTAAAAGTAGCCTAGCAAAAAGTAGCATGAGTTCAAAAATGGAACTTTGAAAAAGGAACCATGTTTCCTTGGAGTGATGCCATAAATTTTTTGGTTCCCTAAAGAACCTTTTAAGGAATGTCTCTTTAAAAAATCCGCATATAATGTAAAGGTTCTATACCAATTCAAGATTTGTCCTAGAATCATATGTCAAGCTAAGAACCATTTAGGGACCTTAATGTTTTAGGGTCAAAAATCCTGAAGTTAATTATGTTCCATACAGAACTGTAGTGGAACGTCTTAGAAAATGCAGCATAAACTCAGCATAAACTCTTCTTCAAACTTTAAAAAGGTTCTTCATACTCGCACATCTCAGCTACAAAAAAAGCTTCTCTAAAGAATCACCCACTGAATAGTTCTTTAGGAAACCAAAAATGATTTGGCTTTGGCATTGCTCTGAACCCTTTTTGGCACCTTTATTTATTTATTTTTTTTAAATGAAGACTGTATGAACTAATGTTTAGGCACTATTCTTCTCTTTTTGGGATCATTTTGATTTGAAATAAAATGCCAAAGCTCAAAAGTGAGAGGTGTGAGCAACAGCAAAGCACTCCAGTAGCTGTACCAGTAGAACAGAATAAAATATCCTTAAAAAGAAATTAGTAATTCAGTGTGAATGGCTGAATTGGCTGAGGAAGTGTAGACTGGTTGTCACACAAATATATTTGAGTAAAAGTACTAGCATTAGCAACGGAATATAAAGTACAAATCTATTAAAATTTTATGACGGACATGTAACTGAGTACATGTAATTACACATTATCCACCTTTGTCAGTCTCCGGAGACTGAAGTGAGATAATGCAAATGAGCTACAAAGCATATGCAGTATATTTAGAAAGGCACTGAGAGAACGAGCCAATCAGAAGTGTTTAAATGAATTTCCATGCTGCGTTACGCTTTGATGGTTGTCAGACCTGTCTGACACATAGCTTTCCAAGGATGTTTTCTTGGAGTTAAGCTATTTGCATATTTCCACTCTTACTTTGCCTGTTATTTACAAAGCAAATGGTCAAATGTGTGAAGCTGCTTTGTTGATGGAGGCTCTTGAATATAAAGATTTTACTGTGATGGTGCAGCGCTTTGGTCACATCGGATTTGTGAAGAACAAAAAGAATGAAGAGAAAAGTCAGCCACAAGGATCAGCAGAATGTGTCCATTTCCTTTCTCCTGTAATGAAAAATGTCCTTGTTCTGGAAAGTATGAATAGTTATTCACTCCCTGCATTCTCACAGTGCAGGACAAGGGCCTGCTTTCACAGGCACTGATAAAAAAAAAAAAAA
>JAILXH010167594.1:24641-36374 GCA_023558415.1 Piaractus mesopotamicus
CAGCTGTAAATATTCAAATATTTTTGGATATTCTTCTTAAATTTGAGCGTATGCAGGATGCAGTAATTTGTCACTTTCAAGGCTGATTGCACAGTTACTCCCTGATCCTATAATACACGTCACAGGTTCGTGCTGTTCAGAGCGATGAAAAATGCTAGATAAATTGCTGCCTAATTTTTGTGGTGCTACTTAGCCTTTGGCATTTTGAAAATATCGTTTTTTTTTTTTTATCACTATCATCTCAATAAATTTCAATTTGTGAACTTAGCCGCACCCCTCTCCAGAGTGTTGGCTCTAATGGGTTTAGCTTTCTTAGCTCAGCATTTCCGCACTCCCCGCTCTCCTAAAGCTGCCGCGCAGGCCTGATGAGGGCCTGATGAAAAACTGTGTAACCAGCATCAGTCTCTCCAGGCTATGGTAATATGGGGTTGCAGGAGTGGATGTTATTAAGCTCGGATATGGATGTGTGTTCACTCTTCTAATAGATTTGGTTAATTTGTTTTATTAGCTTTGCATAGGGGAGCTGTAATAGGATTTTACTGTATATAAAGCTGTCAAAATGAGAGAGAAACTCATATTCCACATAAAATATATGACCCATTTAAAACTGCTTTTGTGCTGTTAAATTAATGATTATTGCTTGATCATCTAATTGAGCATGATGCACTCTTCACTTCATCTTTCTCCCAGGATCCAGACAAGTTCCAGTTTGGAAAGACTAAGATCTTCTTCAGAGCAGGCCAGGTAGCATACCTGGAGAAGCTCAGGGCAGACAAGTTCCGCTTTGCGTGCATTAAGATCCAAAAAACTGTGCGGGGATGGCTGCAGAGGACACGTTACCTCAAGATCCGCAAGTCTGCCATCACACTACAGCGATACGGACGCGGCTACTTGGCACGCAGGTACATTTGAATTAGATAGCACCTACTTTGCATTGATTTACTGTAGTCACTTAACTGAGCCCTTTCGCTCTCTTCTGTTTAGCGTCGCCTCATTGTCTCTCTTTTTCTCTCTTTTTCCCTCTCTCTCTTTCTCGTTCTCTTTCTCAGGTATGCTGAGTACTTGCGACTCACCAGAGCAGCCCTTATCTGTCAGAAGCAGTACCGGATGGTGCGGGTACGGCGTGTGTATCTGACTGTTCGTCAGGCTGTCATCACTATCCAGGCCTTCACCCGGGGCATGTTCACACGAAGGCTATACCAGGAGGTACCGTACTGCACTCTACACCCCTACCACTGTTTCGTTCTTTTTTATTTCTTGCTTTCTTACGTGATTACTTTCCATTACGTGACTTTTTGCATGCTTACTTTCTTTTTGTTGTCATGTTGTCTTTTTCTTTTTTGCCTTCTTGCCTGCTTTTCATTTGCATCTTGTTATTTCATCTTTCTTTCTTTGTTTCTTTCTTTCCTGATTGCTTTCCAGTACTTTACTTTTTGCTCATTTCCTTCCTTGCATGCTTGCTTTCTTTTGGTTGCTTATTTCCCTTCTTTCTGTCTTTCTTTTTCTTTTTCATGTTCTTTCTTTCTTTCTTTCTTTTTTCTTTCTTTCTTTTGCTCTGTTTTTCCCTGTCCCTCTTACTCTACTCCTCTCTGATCTACCCTCCCCCCTCACCAGCTGTGCTCTGAGCAGTTTAGAAGATTGGAAACAACATGCTTTGCATTTAGAGTTTTCAGCAGAATGTTGTATAACACCAACCTGCTTTGGCACATGAGCATTTAGTTTGTAGTGTCACTTTGTGTGGAGTTCCTTTCACTCTGCTGTAGAAATTTTAAACAGCAAATTTCCTCTTTTTCCCTCTCAATCCATTCAGTTCCTGCTCCACCACAAAGCAATTATCATCCAGAGAACAGTACGTGGATGGCTGGAGAGAAAGAAATTCCTCCGTGCCCGAAATGCTGCAATTGTCATCCAGTGTGCCTACCGCCGTGTCCTCGCCAAGCGGCAGTTCAAACAGCTTAAAATTGAGGCTCGCTCAGCCGAGCACTTAAAGAAACTCAACACTGGCATGGAGAACAAGATTGTCCAGCTTCAGAGAAAGATGGATGATCAGGTACAGGAGGCCTCTGCTAATACGCTACATAATTCATTGCAGAATTATCTAATCTGATACACACAGTCACATCCTTCAGATATATAACAATAGTGTTTACTATAAGCCACCCCCAATGATAAAGTTAAAGTAGTTGTTCCACCAAAAACCTAATTTACACAGTCATCTCTTTACCAACTCCCAAATACAGCTGATTATCCAAGACATGTTTGGTGTTCAAAATTTGCTTCTTTAGTTTTGTACTGAAGCTACAAGGTTAATGTGGTTAACATGTAATGGGAGCTTTTAGCAGACAGATTCACATTATGCAAAGTGCGTGCCTAAATAATGACACATTAGCTTCAAAAGTTGTCCTCAGATATGCTTGCTTATGTGGTTTCTGACAAACTTTTATCTGTACAAATAGATAACATTGTCAGAAACCACGAAAAGTAAGTTCATCATTACAGCAGTAGTACCCAAGCGATTTTTAGATTTTGCATGTCTTATACAGCACATATGCATATACATGTGAAACAGCTGGCAGTATCATAATAATGTTAGCACTTGAGGAAACATTCAGCAAAGTACACCGGACGGTGCTTAGAGGAAAACTGGACAAAGCAGGGAAATTAACAAAAACAAAAGATTTTCACATGACTTTTCACATGATTTTCATGTGAGTTAATGTAAACCCTGCATTCTACATTGAGTTACTGAAAGTATTAAATACATTCTAATAAAGCTTATTTTCTCTTATCACAAAAAAAAAACTTTCTTAAGGGTCAAATTTGAACAAATAGGACAAATATGATTAATCGTGACTAATTCTTTTAATCATTTGAAAGCCCTGTTCAGTTCTAAGCCTTCATCTGTTTTGTTTATTTCCACAGACAAAAGAGTACAAGACTCAGAATGAGCAGTTGTCTGTCACCAACATTGCTTTGGGCACAGAAGTCAACAAGCTGCAAAAAGAGCTGGAGACCCTCCGCAGTCGTCAAGGAGACAACACTCAGCTGACCTCGCTGCAGGAGGAGCTTGAGAAGCTGAGGGTGGCGCTTCAGGAAGCTCACGCCCAGAGGAAGAAGCTTGAAGAGGAGCACAGCAGTGAGAAGCTTGAACTGGAGCAGGTGAGGGTGTAGGCAGTAAGGCTTTAGAATAGAATAGAATATGAAAGTTTTCAATGTTTTTTTTTTCCTTATCAAACTAGATTAAATTGATTTTGTTTCTGAATTTATATTTTCAAATACTGCTGATAAGTTGATCAGAAAAAAATGGAGATGAGATTTAGAGGATGAATATCAACTGTATGGAGATGTACATTCACTGCAGTCTAAGAGACATTGGACAGTAGGCCTAGGGTGCACAAGAGGTCATGCATTATGCAACTAATGTCAGTCCTTAATTGCCATTTAATCAGTTCAAGTCAGTTCAAGTCAGCTGCACCTAATTTAGATTGAATGAATTGATGTTCCTGTTAATATGCCAGTTGCCTTACTATTAAGTAAAATTGATAACGGCGTCTCTTGAAACTTTATAGATCTCATGCCTGAGCTAAATGTCGGTATTATTGAGTAATTTCTATTATCTACCTTTTGGTCTAAGAGTTTCTTCAAGGTCATGCATGTCATATATTAGGACGAGAGCAAGTTCACAGATGATGTAGCCCACTGCCACATTAATAAAGACACTATGCCCACAAGATTCACTTTTATGAAAATGTTGTGAAAGCTCCTTATTGTTAAGTAGGATCTTTGTCAGGTGATAAGTTATTTTGGAATAGAGACCATTTTTCTGTCCTCCTTAGAGAGTGGAGGAGCTGGAAAAGGAAAACTCAATGCTGAAGGCAGACAAAGAGGAAATGAATCAGAGAATCCGCCACTCTCAAGGTTCTGAAGGTGAGTTTCACGCTCTACTGCACCTGCATCTCAGGTCACGCACTCAGGCACTCTGTTGAGTACTTTGTGTCGGTAACTAAAGTGAATATGAGCTTCCCAGAAGGCAGGGCTTGGTTTTGTTTCCCACACAAGAGGGGTCTCTGTGCAGAAGTAGGGTAAGAGGGAGGGAGGCTGACAGAAACTGCATTGGATTTCAGTGCAGGAATGTAAGATCACCTCTTTACCTGCTGTTTTTGAGCTCGGCATTGTTCTGCGCTGGTTCACATGTAAGAAGTGTACTTGAAGTCAAAGGTTAGGTCTCTGTCAAATTTACCGTTAACTTTTTTTTAAGTGTTTTTATAGCTGAGTTTAACTCTTCCCTACTTATTTGTGTCCTGTTGGGCTTAGTGCAGAAAATGAAATTGTAACCACAAGTTTTGAATGACGATCATGTGCCTTTCACATTGGCCCCTGGATGTATTAGTTTATTTTTATACCAGTGACAATATTGTTTCAGTGCACTTGATAAGAAAAGGAGCCTCATTCACCTATTACATTATCTAAAAGGTATTGGCCTCTGGCTGCTCTTATTGAGACTCAAAACTTTAAAAGTAGATGTTGTTCCACTGAGATAAAAAGCGTCTTTGTATGCGATTAAAAAAACTTTGCTACAAAACTATCAAATGGGACACAGAGGGTTTCGTTCACAGGGTTAGACTTGTAGCTTACGTAACATGGCTGCATCATCATATGTCTTTGTCACAGACAAACAGGGAAAAACTTGTGAGAAAAATAGCTGAATTTGCTCGAGTATTTCAGTTCTTGAACAGTCTCTTTTTAACTTTGGATTTATTATGCATTCCAAGTTTGTGGTGATGTGCCAGACTGTGGAAAGAAGGGGTCAAAGTTAGCTAATAAAGTTACACATTGTAATATCCCGTCATATCCTGTCATATAAACATTAAGGCAATTAGGGTTTAGTAATGGCCATTAAGTAATCTTGTAAATCTAATTATGCCTTTTCGTCTGTAATAAGTGGCACTTCACAGCATATTGTAGTTGTAACACAATGTTCACTTCAGAAATGGTGTAAGTGCATTATTACTAGTGCTAATAGTATAAAATGCTATGTTATTATAACATATAAGCTTTAAATAATTCAATTCAGTTAGTCAGCACTTGATATACATGGTTAACGTCTGTTTGGGTGTGTGTAGGTCAGGAGGGCAGCGTGTCTCAGAAAGAAGTCCGTCTGCAGACTGAGCTTGATGAAGAGAGGCTGCGCTATCAGAACCTCCTGAAAGAGTTTTCCAGACTGGAGCAGAGATATGACAACCTGCAAGAGGAGATTGCTTACAACAAGGTAGCACATACTTTAGAAAAAGCAGACAGATCTCAAAAAATGAAAAGACGGAGAAGAAATGTTTATTCTGTTACCTTGTTACCCTGTTATCTTTGATTCTATAGTTCGCTCCAGGCCATCGGAGGAACCCCTCTAACCAGAGCAGCATAGGCTCTGAGTCACCCTTCCCCTCCATCACCATGTCAGAGGTGGGAGACACTGAAGACACCATTCAGCAGATAGAGGTATGGCTGATGTTCTGCACAAAAAACTACACCCCTCACTTACACATCACATTTAGTCTAATGAAAGTCTAATGAAAGTGTGACTTTTCTCTCTCTCTCTCACACACACACCCACACACAAACTGTTAATTTAATTTCCAGTCAAAACAGCCATTAAGTACAAGTTGAAAGCTGAAAACACATATTTAACCTAAAATCACACAGAACCCTTAACAACTAAATATACATTTTATCAGTATTTAGTATGTCCTCCATTTACCGTTATTACAGCGCCCTTTTTTTCAGAGGATGTTTTTCACACCTTCCACATTTAGTCTTAGAAGTTGGTTGCATTTACTGCTAGTAATCCCAATGACAAGTTTAGACTTCTCAGTCCATAAAGTAAACATCTCAGATGTCTTTAGGATAGATCTGTCTCTTCATATTTACATTTAGAACATCTAGAAAGATGTTATCTAGAAAGTTTTACAATTTTAGATGGTCTTGCCATGTTAATCTCATTATTTACCTTTGTCTCTGTAGGAGATGGGCCTGGGGAACGCAGCCATGGATCTCAGCGTGTTTATGAAGCTGCAGAAGCGAGTGCGAGAGCTGGAGCAGGAGAGGAAGAGACTTCAGACCAACCTGGAGAAGGTGGAGGAGCTGAGCAAGCGCAAAGTTAGTATTCCTCACAAACATTGTGTGAATCTCACTCATGACAAATGTTAAAATATTCTGAAAGTGGGTATTGTAGTATTGTACAGGTTTAGCTGAAAACCTATTTAGAATGGACCTAATTAATTGCATGTGTGAGTGATAGCAACACATTAAAGGAGTTGTCTTACAAATGGAACATGGAAATGTGATGCCACAGTAGATTGTGGAAGTGTTGCTTTATATGGTATAGGTGTGCTTTATCTTTGGACTCACCTCTGTTATTGCTCATGATAATAAATATTTATCATATCAGTACATCTTGTAACACAGCAGACATCTCTTGTCTTATCACAAAAGTTTAACTTGTGTTTACAGTTTAGTTTTTTTTTTTCTCTGAACTCTCAGCCGATTGATCCAAAGAGCTCCACGTCAGAGGAAGACACGAACGCAGATCTGGCCTACAACAGTCTCAAGGTTTATATACACACATACACACACTTTGCTCTTGATCAGACTAGCAGTCATCAGAAACATGTCTCTTCTTCTGTACATCGATTTGTGCTGCACATTGGCTGGTCTGGTGCTGCTTGCACTGCTGCCTCTTAGACTGTGGGTGAGTGGGACGACAGCGGACCAAAGAGGTAGACCTAGAAAACTGATTTTTATCAGTATTGACATTTATTATGGCACGCTTTAGTGATGCAGATGACCGGCATTGGCCTAGTGCTTAATTACTTTTAATACAGTTTTTACATTTAATACAATGTGTTAGACATATGACAACAATTATGCAAGGTGGAGAGCATGTACTGCACCATTGTGTTACTATGTACTCATTTATTTATTAGCAATGGCTATATTGGAATAAAATGGATGAATAAAATGAATAAAATTCAAGTACATTCAGCTTCAGTAAGTTACTTCAGTAACTCTTAACATCTTTATTTAATATGGTGCCAGAGCTCTTAGCACTGTCGTACAGATCAGCCGTTCAGTTTTCTGCCAGGGATTGACGAAGTACCACTGGAGAGTACAAGCTTGAAAATGTTAGACTCAACTGAAAGATCAAAGTACAAGGCCAATCACATTCAAGCCTTTTGCAGTGTGTATCATGCCTTTATGGTTGTAAGAAATTATTAGGTGATTTAAAGGCATTGATAACACATTCAATTGAATGTGTTCAAGCTGTATGGTTACGCAAGTGACTGACTCTGTCAGTTGTGTCTCAGTGTTGTAGTAGCTTTAGCATAACCTTTGGCAGTTGCAGTGCTCAAATAGTTTTTTTGTTGTGGGCCGAGTTGGCAAATTATAGAGTTTTGGGTCATTTACATTATGTGTTGCTTGACATCACAGACATTAAACTTCATTTTTCTCTCCGTACTCTGTACCTCAACCCTTCTCATCTCTCTTTCCCCTCCTCTCTTTTCCTCTCTTTCTCTCTCATTCTCTCTTTTTCTCAGCAGGTGTCCTATGTGCCTGTGCTCTATTTTACAAATTGGCAAATAGGCACTGCAGTGTTTGAATGTGGTGTTCAGCAGAAACTTACATAACATCCGACTTCCTCAGCAAATGCAAATGTTTTTGAAAAGCGTTTTATTGTTTATAGACCTAATTTCACAAGGCTACAGAAAGAAATTTTACCCAGCACCTTGCCTGTTCACTTTCATTAAAATTACAAAGGCCTTCTCATAAGAGACATAGAGACATGCTCTTTTTTTAATGGTTATTGTTGTGTGTCTCTCTCTCTCTTTATTTCTCTTCCCCTCAAAAAATAAATTATTAGATTTCATTTCTCTGCTCTGTATGTGCTAAATTGCAAAATCAGAAGTTCTTCAAGTATTATGTGCACATCTTCACACACTGCCTGTTTTCTTCCATTTCTGCAGAGGCAGGAGCTTGAGTCTGAGAACAAGAAGCTGAAGAATGATCTAAACGAACTTCGTAAGGCATTAGCCAACAGGGCCTCCGAGAGCTGCTCCTCCAATGAACTGCAAGAGAGCTACAACCTGCTGCTCAGTCAACTCAAAGCAGCGAATGAGGAGCTGGATATACGCAAGGAGGAGGTTCTTATGCTGAAAACCCAGATTGTCAGCACCACAAAGCCAAAAGAGGACAGCAATCACATTGTGAGTTTAAATATTATTGAAGTGTAAATATGCCAAGAAAAATCCTTTTGTTATAATAGAAGTCCATTTGATACAGCACTTCAGAGCCTGTCTGGGTCAGCGCTTGAAGTTTTTCTTTATTTTCTTCCTGTATTAGTAAACACTATAGCTGAATCATTTTCCTCACAAATGCCTCAACATTTCTTGTGTTTGTCTCAGCTGAGCTAAGTTAAAATTCAAGGTGGGTGACATGGCAATCTTGTGGCCAGAATAATAGAAACATTTTTATCATATATATGTTGCATTTACAAATAACGAGCATGCTTCAGTACCAAAAACCAGTCAGGTGTTGCTTTGAAAGAGTCGATATTTATGAAAAGACTTTGCATTAATAAGAACATTGATGTTGGGATGCTCTCAAGTTTGGTCGCCATGGTGTAATAATATTAATAAAAAGTTCAGTTTATATTGTGCCTTTCACAAACCCAAGGACGCTTTACATTGAAGCAAAACAACAAAGCAAAAAAAAACTAGGACTTGGAGGAAGAAGAATTGTGTGCTGTAAAAAGGAAGGTTTTAAGTTGAGTTTTAAAACAAGAGAGGGTAGAGCAGTCGAGGAGAAACGAAGAGAGAGAGTTCCACAGTTTAGGAGCAATAGCATTGAAAGACCTGCTGCCAGCTGATGAGGGTCGTGTGCATGGTACTTTAAGAAACTCAGTTTCAGAAGATCTGAGGGAGTGAGAGGGACAGTAAGGATGAAGGAGCTCACTAAAGTATGAAAGGCTGAGACCATGCAGGGCTTTGAAAGTTAGCAGGAGAAGTTTATACTTGATACAAAAATATATTGGTAACGAGTGAAGCTGATGGAGGATGGGGCTGATGTGTGCAGAGCGCTTGGTAAAAATGAGCACTCTGGCTGCAGAGTTTTGAATTTAACCAGTTGAGCAATTTAACAGGGAGACCACTAAAAAGGGAGCTGCAATAATCAGTGCGGGAGAAGATGAAGGCATCATCTCATCTAGGTTCTTTCATTAGATACTATTTAGCTACCGCAGTGATAGCTTCTCAGGGTAACGGCAGCTTATTTTGCACCTTATTTTATTTAAGACATTATTTCATAGAGTGATATTAGCTAACTTTAGCCAATGTGAAGCATCTCTTACTTCACGGACCAGCAGTGGCAGGGGTGACCACAGTCACTGCGCCATCACAGTAGCTATCATGGTGGTTACAGTTAACAAACTGCTATAAAATCTCTTACTTCTGTGTCCAACTGAACAGGTTTGTTAAAAGGGAACAAGTGGCCAATATGTGAAATGTTGTGGCCATGTGTACCAGGCAGTAGTCAGTATCCCTGCATTCAGCTATTTTTATAAGGCTTGATAAATCAGCCCATTGCAAAAAGGCTCATTTGAAGTGCACTGACCACCTCAGCCTTTCAGAGACTCGATCAGGTCAGCCAGCGCTCATATGATTTTTCAATCCATTAGCCTGCTGTCAGGAGCTCCTTAATGAAAGTCCCTTATTCGGTAGCACAAGCAGCCAGGTGTGGCAGAGAGCAGTGCAGCTCTACAGGGAAGAGGGGAAAGAGCAGAGTTTCTAAAACAGTCCTCGAGTTCCATCGCATCACTCAATTCTCTCTGCCCTGTAAAATGGCATGCCATGTCAGCTTTCATTATATTTAGTCTGCTCTTAGAAGTTGGAGTGATCTTTCTTTTTCCTTGTGTCTCACTTTGAGTTTGTCTTTGTTTTTTGCTCACTTTGTTGCACCCACCCTCCTCTCTCTTTTATTTTTATTTTATTTATTTATTAATTTTTTTAACACTCTCTCTTGCCGATTCAGGTTAGCATCTGACTGTGATAGGTTGTCCCTCAGGGCTGCGATGGCCCGTCTTTGAGATGTGCTCTTAGTGAGTGTGCTCTGGTGGCAGCTGAAGCTGATGTATTCAGTCATGAGGATTTTAAAAGGCAAGATGTTAAAAGGGGCATTAATGGCAGGGTTACTCTGCCAGGGCTGAGGACATTATGCCTTGTTATCATGCTCTACTTTTACTTTCAAATATTGTATGTGTTAGCACTTGTTATTCTACGCTTTAAAGGTTTGAAGGCCATAAGTTTGTCTGTTTTTGTTTTTTTTTCACTCAACCATTTGTGAAGTATTTGAACAAGATTAATTTTTATAGACAAATAACCTGTACATCTCTGCCATAAACAAATATGTAAACTTAGTTTGAACCAGATGACCTAAATACATAAAAAGATGTACATTAAATATAAATATGATTAGAGAAACAAAGCAAACATAAACACGAAGTAGAGCAACGAATATCAGCACAATAAAATTGAGCTCTATTTTATTTACATATCTGTAGTGTTTTTGATTAATCTGTGCATAAAAGCTTAAAAAATAACTGTTTTCAATTTATTTGAGAGGAAAATGGACTTCTTTCATTGTTTCCCTTAGCTGTAAAACTAACCCCACCGTGTGGAGGCTGTAATTTAGCCTGGCTAGCTCTCACTGTGAGTTTTTTTACATGTCAATTTTTACGTCATTTTTTACAAGGTCAATCCCAAAAAGCATCTGATCAATTGCTGTGAAAATGTACAGATTATATTGATATCGGAATTCGAGAAAGTGATTCATAACTACATTAAATGTCTGTTACATTTTATGCTATATTAGGTTGTGATGCTCTCTCCTACATTACCATTAAAACTTACAAGCATCTTTTATCAGCTGTAGGGTTCTCATAACAAAGGCACATGTACCCAATTTTCTGTGTCTATATACCATTTCCTAATAGGACTCCAATGACGTCACAGATTGGGCTAACAACAAAAAGCCAATAGACAAGGAGGAGGCTCTGCAGGCATACCAGGGACTCAGCGAGTCCAAGAGGTAAGTAAATACCATAAATAGTAAGATCTCAGGAACGTAACTGCTCCTGCTCATTTGCCTTTTTGTTAATAGTCATTTTTAACATTTATTGTGTTTAAAATGAAGTCGTACTACTACATGATATCTACCTTTCATTTCCGTACATACAGATTCCTTCTTACTTCTCCACAGCACTGCTGTGATAACTCACTCAAACAGCACTAGCAAGGCCTTGTCATTTAGAAATATTGACAGTTCCATACCTAAAGGTGTTCTTCCTGGCAGTCTTATTATATTTTTAGCTCTGACTACTAAAGTAAAACACTTTCTACCCTGCTCTGACAGTGAAATGAAGTGACTGTTTTGACAAACTTTTGAATCCATCCCAAACTTTCAATGTAGCCTTATACTTACCTGAGCTAAAGTGACGTCTTGTGCATGTATCCCTCTCCTTCCTCTGTCTCTCAGTCCCTTTGATTGTGCTGTCATTGTTGTCCAGACACTAGAATCTGATCTAATGTGTGTGTGTGTGTGTGTGTGTGTGTGTGTGTATATATATATGTATATATGTATATATATATATATATGTATGTGTGTGTATATACTTACATATGTATGTAT
>JAILXH010167638.1:5589-24442 GCA_023558415.1 Piaractus mesopotamicus
GCAATCTGGCTGTGCAGTGTAATACAGTTTGAAGAGACTGGGTGAGTATAAGAAGTCAGCTGGGGGATGAGGAAAGAGGTGTGAATTGGGCTACACTGACCTAATGTTCAAGATGTGCTTGCAGACAGAGCAAGTTCCTTATTACCAGAGCTAAGGGCTTATTACCCAACCTTTTTGCCTTACACCTGTTATTACCTGATGTAGACACTGGTTATTTGTAACCCTGGGTTTAAGGTAACTCTATCCTGAGGTTGAAATTGCACACTACACCCCCTTTATGCCCTCTGTTTCAGGTGGTTAAACTGCTGGGTCCAAATGTGCACTATGTACACAAAGAGCTGATCACCTTGCTGCAGGATGATTCATTAGAGGTGGGACCTGTGTGTGTGTGTGTGTGTGTGCGTTTCTGTCTGAGAAGACACATATTTGTGTTACAAAAATATATATAGGTGGGTGGCTGTGTGTCTGATAGAGAGTCTACAGCTGTGATGTGCGCTTCTTTGCTGTTATTCACTTGGCAAACGGGGTTTATGTATCATTTGGTGACGCTCTGTCCACTGAGAACACTACTCTGTTCTGTGACGATATCTACTTGCAGTGTGTCAGACAGCTGACTCTTCTCTGGGACATGGAGCACTTTCTGGCCAAACTCCATCCTTTAAGACTCAGCTTGTCTTTGCTGACATAGGCCCTTGTGTTTAGGATTCATTTTTTTCCTTCTTTGTGTGCATTTGGGTATGAATTTTCTTGCCTGGCCATTCCCTGCTTAAAGTCGCATTGCAGCATGATACTTATATTTATTATATTATTTGTCACGTTATGTAGCATTCTATAGTGTAGCATTGTATCTCTCAACCTAATCATTTTGGCAGAATTCATGATGACATATATAGTTGACTTTCAGTGTTCGCTCACTACAATGCCCAGCATGCACTACACAAATACAACCATTGAGAGAGAAAGGGCAAAGTGCATACCTGTGCTGTCTGCTGGTTGTGGTTGTTCTGAATTGCCATTCATTTTGCTTTCACTGTTGTGAATTTTGTAAAGCACAGAAGCCAAAATAATAGCAAAACATTTTGCTGCTATAACTGGGGCTTCTCTGCGGAATGTGTGGTAGTGACATAGTCTTTTTGGGAAAACACTGTATTTCTGTCCTTTGCCGTGGATTAATAATTTTGAACATAGTGTCAAATATAACTGAATATGGTAATGTCACAGCATGCGATGTAGTATAATGTGCACTTCCAATTTATTGTCACTTCCAATTTATTGGTAACCTACTTTTTGAATGGAAACAGCAGGTGGTGATCTTTCCCTATTGGAATCCCTATCATACTCAACAAATCCAGACAGCTAGCCTTGTTGCTGATTTTTATTAGCTAACTAAAGCTAGCTAGGCAACTACCTTGTTAATAACACCTTTTAATTGTCCTACTCATCTGACGAGTCATTTCTTTTGCTTGAGTAATCCATGCTCTCCAATGTAATGGTGATTTGAAGACATTTAGCAAAGGCGTATGGTTGCAATAAGATATTTGGCTTCCTAACAGTAACGTTAGCCATCTGGCTTCTTTCTGCAACAGCCAACTCCCAGAAAAAGAAATCAAGTCCACCTCAAAGTTTTTGTAGTCCTTTAAATTTTACTCCCACCTTCAAAGTACATCCTCAGAAGGGAATTTTCTTACAGTATTTAAAACAAAAAATATCCCTCAAGAGAATACTACATCATGGCTGTAAGAGGTAATAAGATATTTTCATAAGACACAGAAATACTGCTAGTTAATTTTTTTAAATTTGACCAGAATGTTGTTAGTTAAGTTAGCTGATGTGCCACTACATTTAACCCTTTGAATATTCTAGCATTGAACTATGCCAGGAGGATATGCAGTATAGCTGCTGGAAACTGAACATCTGAATATCCTAATGTATGTGTGTCGGTGTGTGTGGAGTCTGTTTGTGGAGGTTCCAGGCCACTGTGTTTTGTGTGGGATGAGTGAATGCACTACTTCTCTGTAGCTGACGTTAGGAGCTTGCTATTGTTTGTTCTATACTGATCCCTTGAGAGATGTTAGTCACACAAAATATTAGCATTCAGTGCTGTGCTAAGCATACAGACCAGCAGCCCAAGGCTTACTGACACTAGTTATTACCGAGGTGAGCTATTGATTATTGTTATAGATGCTATGAAAATTAAAACCTTCTTTTTAACCTTCTTTTACTGATCCTATAGCTCTATATGGAAAATAAAACAGTGGTTTCGTGGGTGGGTTTGTGGGATGTGTATTTATAACAGTGGTAGGTAGGTGGGTTTGTTTTTTTCTCTAAAGAAATAATTTATTTACATATATAACTTACTGTCAACTTAAATACATGGTTAGAGGAACAGCCTGCCTCCAAACACTGTTCTTGGCTTCTGAAAGGAAATTTGACTGTATTGCAGGAGAATTAATACGGGAATTGAGTTGTATTCATAGAATAGAAATATAGTAGAAAGATTTTTGTTACATTCCAAGATATTTGTCACTTAATAATTCTATCCTTACAAAGTCAAGGATTCGCGACATTCACCATGCTGATTGTTATTAAAAAAAACACAACAGTAAATACAATTCAATGAGCACTAACATTGCTAAAGACAATTGACAAGTCAATTACTAAAGTGAATTGGTGAAACAGTGCCATTGCTAAATCTGTGAACCAATAAGAGTACTACACTGTTCATAATTAAGATTGATTTACAGCAGTATTGCTATTGAGATGATTAATTAGAGTAAACAGTGATTTCCATTAGTTCAGTTTATATAGTCATGGCACACGTTGGAGAGGGACCTATTTTTCAGGCTGTGTGACAGTTATGGTTCTCAACGTTCACTCAACAGGATCCTTTGCAAATGGTCAATGCACCCAAAACAAAAATATGATTAGTTTAAATGCTGTGCTGGAAATAATTGAGAACTCTTCATTGTGCTGCAACAGGCATACACCTAAGTGGTATAAAAATTGCTACTTTTTCAGTTATCCAACCAAAATTAAATTTTTAATTAAAAATATGATTTCATATGCAACTGATGACATGCAGTGTTTGCTGCATAGTGTGCTCTATAATGAAGTTAAGGAAGATGAGCTCAAGATTACGTTTTAATATATTTAATGATAATTATATACTGAAAAACTGTTCTGTATTAAAACTTGACTTGATATGCTGTATGTGTTACTGCAGCAAAGGAAGGGCAAACTCCCTATTAATAGCCTTGAGTTCAGAAGAAATGATGGATGAGCCGACATCTATAATCTTTTTTGATATATAGTGTTGGGACTGGAAATTAAATAAATGAAGGGCGGTTTCTGACTTTTGCACAGTACCGTAATTTACATAAAGTGAAAGAATACTGTATTGAGATTTTACAACAGATTGTATTGATAGATTTTGTTCACACTGTTTATAACTATGGGGTTATTATCCAGTTGACAGCTAAAATCCAATTCAAAGATCAGAGTCTGAGATCAAAGTAATTTAGTCTGTAATGAACTTCACTAAATTTAGTGCTTCACAACATGAATGAATAAGGAATAATGGTTTTATCATACAAAATCAGGGCTGTTTGAAAACCTTTTCAGCTGGTAGCACCGCTGCCAGTGGTATTAACATTTCACACATGCATCAATTAACATATTGCAGCATTGAAATAAAAAGTCCATAATAATAGTTTTAAAGTATTAATTCCAATAAATTGAAAAATTGTCAACAGACCTAAAAAAAACTTGAATGTTAATGTCCATTTTGTGAAATGCACCAATAATTTATTTTTACTACAATAATTCCCACAAATGATTCCCTGCAAGCACTTTCAATATGTAAAGTATTAATTCAGTCACAACATGTTAAACAATAGGGCATTACAAATAGTTGTCATTCTTAATAAACCTCATCTTAATTGCTTAGAGTGGTTAAAATATCTTAAGCTGTATTTGTGCAAGATTTGTGAAGATGTTGCTGTTTGAGCTTCTGTCACTGCTTTTTTGGCAGGTACTGGATGCCCTGCTTAATCACCTTCAGGAAACTTTGGAGCTGGCAACTTCCAGGGGGGAAGGCGCTGGGCCTGAGAGTAAGGTACATGAATGAATATGTTAGGGTAAGAAGGATTGGTAGAAGCAGTAGCTCCCTCTGGTGGCTATGCAGAGATTTCTGTGTTCTTCCTTAAGCATGTTAGAAGAGCCGCAATTAGGTTTAACATTATTTAAATCTGAAGTTGTTGTTTTACTGGTCTTGAGCCATTCATATTTTATTTTACAAGGCAAAACCACCAACATTGGCTATTTTATATATATATAAAACACACACACACACACACACACATACACACACACACACATATATATATATATATAATGACCCTTCTTTGACAAACATTTTTATGTTGACTTCCTCTCTCAGCAGGTGAATGTGCCTGATCTGGTTCCTGCCCTGGTGGCAGCCGAGCAGAAGGCTGCATCCTCACTACGCTGGAGGGTCCATGAGAAACTTCTGCAGCGCTATTCCTGCCTGCCCCGAGTCATCTCTGGAGACCAGATCTACTTCCGTTTCCTCCAGAGAATGTTTAGCATCATCACAACAAATGTGAGATGCACTTATACATATACATTTACACACACTGCACACTGTAATATGTATAGTCATATTAGTCTTGACCCTGTCCACTTTTCACAGTAGCTATAACATGCGATTCCCAAGCTGGAAGTCTCTCAGTTGAACTATGCATTTTTTCTTCAATATATTAAATATATTTAAATTATGGAAATTTGTATGCTTTACAAAACCAGAAATGAACTGGATTTTTATCTTTGTAGGTAAGCAAGCAGGTAAACATTTATAGAAATGTTTTTATTGTGCATGATTTTTTTATATCAAGAAAGCTGCAGTTGTGCTGTCTGTTTTATCTTGGCATGGGTGTCTTTGTGGAGAGGTGTTAATTGTTTTCACAGCAGCTCTCACCCCTCCCCTTTCACCCCTTCTGCTCGCTAGCAGTTCAGTACAGAGACACAACTTTTCACATACAGAAAGCCACCAGTGTTCTAATTAATGTGATAAAGGAGTTAGAGGGAAAAATATTTTATTTGATTATAATAATTCAAAATATACATGTTGATTTCCACTAGAGGGCCTGCAGAAAGATCTTTTCATCTTAATTTTCTTCTCGACTTTCTAGAATGTTCTGCCAGTCCAAAGAGAAGCTGCTCGGACGTTGTGTGTGTTTTTGCGCTACAATCGCAAGCAGGAGCAACGGCAGGAGATCATCAGCAAAATAATGCAGGGTAATGGAGCACAAAGATTTGTTTTTGTCTAGTAATACCGTATGAAATTTTTGATTACTATTTTTAAAGACTAAATTCTTTCATCTCTGAAATTGCATTTGGTTTTACTTTGTATTTTTCTCGTATAATTTATTGGCTGTTTTCTTATATACAATTATTTTATCCTATCTACTTGCTTTTTCTTACATTCTCTAAGAACTTGCTCAAGGTAGAAGCTACTGGAACAGGTTGCGGTTTCTGGACCTGTGTGAGATTGCCATAGATCTCTTCTCCAAATCCTACTTCTGCAAACACTTTCTTATTCAGGCGCTTGAGCTCGTCAGTGACCCTGTGGCAAATGTCAGGTGATAGCTGCAGCCTTCACCCCTATTCATGTACAGAGCTCCTATCATGTAGCTACTACTTTCTCTACTTGCAGAGTGTATTCTAGAATTCTATCCTTGTTTAGCAAATCAAAGGTTCACTGAAGACCTTTTCCTGTGACTCTGGCAGGTATAAGCTGTGCCACATGCTGCCCAGGCTAAGGTCCACCATCAGGTTGCCTGCGGACAAACACCTGCTGCAGCAGCTGGAGTTCTGTGTCAGGAAACTGCTCTGCCGTGAAAAAGACAAAGATGTAGTAGCCACAGTGCGCAAGGTGAGGGGTGGTGTCGGTTAGTGCTCTCTTGAATGAAAAAAGAAACAATAATAATTTTTTAAAATTATTAAAAATTAAAAAAAAAAATTTCTTTCCTCAGACAGTCTTGGAGCTGGACAAAATGGACATCACAGAACCGGTATTAATTTAATCTTACCTTTACACTTGTCCATGCTGTTTGTGGCTAGTTTTAAGTGAATGTATTTTGACTGTATGGTTGGTTTTGAGATCTCAGAGCACTTTTCACTCCTGCAGTATCATAAAAGGCATGAAAGAGACTTGCTAGACCAAAAGAAGGAGAAGGAGGAAACTTTACTACTTGAAATGGTGAGAGATCAACCTTGTAGAACAATGTAGAATAGCTGGGTGCATGAAATCCTGAAGTGTCAAGCATGTTAAAGCACTGGAGGACAAGAAATAGGAAGAATGTTTTTTTTTTAATGATTTTTTTCTATTTAAATTGCAGTTGCATTGTTTCTTTTTGATATAAGGAGTGCACCAATATGGGAATTCCAGACGGATGTCGTTATCTGTCGAAGCAAGGTTGCAAATACAGGAAAATGAATAAAATGCAGATATTTTAGTACGGTATCCCAGCGTCTCCTAAACATTCTGCTCTTCTGGAGTACCAGAAATACGTCATCAAATATTGGTTCACAAATGTCAAATCTAAACGTCTGTCTGATGCCATTGTGCATGCCTGTTTTTATTTCAATAAATATTAATAATGTGTGTGATGTTTGAAAAATGGGCTGAAAGTATTTCCAAAGCTCACCTTCTTTTTGAAGTAATCACTTGACCTTAATCAGGATCATCAAATGTCAGGTGTAAGAGTCAGATTTCTTTAACACACAGGAACTGCTAGAACGGCAGCAGAGTGAAGCCAAATTGGTTGGAGAAAAGCACACTGAAAAGAAGCGTAAGTCACTGACATATTTATATAATAATCACTTCCTATACAGCGCTCTCTCCCTGATCCAAGCCACATCGCTGCGGATCCATGCGTTCCATGCTCTTTCACACATGAGTCAGCTCATAAGGAGCTTGATAATTTGCTAATGAGTTGCGTTCTGAGTGATAAAGCAGAGAAATACAAAGCTGTGTGTAAATCTGCTGTACAGTTTCTTTCTGTAATCTGTATTCAACTAATCAGTTATACGTACACTCGTTTAATGGTAATGCATCCTTGATGTTTTTTGCAGGAAGAGACAGCAAAGCGGGACTTTCTGGTAGCAAAGGCATGTCAGGATCTACATCTGGAGCCACCCTGTCCACATCTGCTGGTTAGTGCGGAATCTGGCAGAAGTGCATGGAAACACAGATTTGGCATTTTTAATGTTGGACAGTTTTACTGTTGTCTTGATAATGATGTTTTTTAGGTAAGGAAATGCGGAGAGCCAAACTGGCTCGCAGTCGTTCCCTCAGTAGCCATCCCAGCACTCCTAAATTGGCAAACTCTGACAAAACACTGTGAGTATCAAACTATTTTCACAAATAGTGTGGCTCGGAAGAAAAAAAAAACATTAAACCAGTAAAGTTTTGCTCTGGTCCATGACAGCTGCATGCAGCTGCATCTGTGTTTAAAAAGGAATTCTACTGTTTTTGCAAAATTTCTGCATAATTAAACGGTTAAGATGTTAATGAAGTCATTCAGACGGGTTTGTTGTGAAATGCTCTATTATAGAGAAATTCATTATAGAGAGTCAGAATTGTTCACAGTGGTGGTGATGGTAATCAGATGTTTCAAGTGTACTGTCTCTAAAAAGTGCCTCACAGACAGTTATTACATGTAATGGTTATGATTGTGCTGCCTGATGTCTGAGACACTGTTTTGTGATAGGCTTGAGAAAATGTATTTTTGTAAATCCATTCATGGTGGAGAGGTACATGCAAGGTGTGGTGAAGCAAAGCAGTCTCAAATGTAAACTTTTTTTTTTTTTTTTAGATCTGCCGCTATTTTACCATGATCATCATAACATATAAAAACTCATAAGGCACATGTACGTTCACGAATTGCTTTGGATAGTAAATATAATGGCTATATCACCACCATTACAAAGAAATCAGATGTTTCACATCAAAATGCTCTGAATTACTTTGTTTACATCCTAATGATCGAGTATGCAAAAAACAAAGTGGTAGTGGCTTTCCCCTCTAAATTATTAAATCAGTAGTTTGTCTACAGCATTCAGCTTGTATGCTGGGCACTCTCAAAATATTTAAACCATGGAACCTCTAAATATTAACCCTATTAAATTCTTCAGAGTTAAGCCTACTGAACTACTAGAGTATGACTAATGAAACGAACAATGTCAGACTGGATTAAAATCATATTACAAGACTAACGCAGTCTTATATTTTATATTCCTGTCTAACATGATTTTTTTTTTTCTTTAGAAAAGTGAAGGAATCAGGAAGTTGTCCTGGATCAGGGAAGAGCTCCATAATACCAATGAATGGTAAATAAGCATTTTTTCCTAATGGGTAGCTCCTATAATTTAGACTTGAAAACAGTGACTGTTTCATTCATAGTCATATACTAATATTATCATACGAGTATATTAGCATTCTAGTGACTGAGTGATTAATTTAATTACCGTGGAACAAAGACACAATTGTTTATCTGAAATCCATTAAGGTTTGAAAACCTTAGGGTTTGTTTACGAATTAGAAGACAGTAGCATCAGAATTTCTCAGAAAACACTCTTATTCATACTGTCCCTCTAAAAACAGTTTTTACATCACCCTGGTCTTTACATATTTCAAAACTGTCTCCTAGATGATGCCCTACGATCCCATCATTTCAACGTGGCCTCCTCATCCTCTTCATTGTCTCCGACTCCCTCTACCTCCTCCATGCCTGTCTTGATCCGCAGCAACACGAGCAGCTCTGTAGATCATCGGAGCAACGGCAGCAAAGACACACAGTCCAGAAAACTTACCATGTAGGTGTGACTGTTGTTTTCAGATTTTCAGAAGCAGCTTTGTACATTCTGAGATCAGACTTAATTGGTGAAAGCACCACTTCTGGTACTCTAGTGATGAAGTACGTTTGGTGGTTCAGATTTAAATCTCAGCTGTTTCATGTGTCATCAGTGGTCGGGGCTTGTTCAGAATGCATTTGGGCAAACTTCTTTAAAACTGTTGTAAAAGCATTCCAGGTGGCTCCTCATGAAGCCGCTTGAATGAAAATAGTGGCAAAAACAGGCTACTAATGAATGCAAATACTGACAAATCTAAAACATAAGACTGATTATAATGGTCTGTGCAGAGTTTGATGTCTGCACTGTTATTCTAAAATGAGTAAAATCGTAGGCTACAAATAAGTAAAAACATTCTATGAGTAGATGTGTCTAAACTTTTGACCTGTATTGTATGTTGATTATGATCTTTGGACTGTGCACTAGTGTGGAGTGAATCGACTGTCTGAAAGGCTTTTTTTTGTCCCTTAGACAAAGGAAGTCCAATTCTTTTGGCATGCAGTCTGGGAGGGAGTGACAATCACTCAACTGAGAGGACTTAGGCATAGTGGCTGTTGTGAAGTGACCCCCGTCCCCTGCCATGGAGCTTGAGGAAGGACAGGATGGCTCTCTGTATCCATCCTGGAGTTATGTCATCTGCCCATTGCCCGTTCCTCCTCTGTAGCAGAACCAGCTGAATTTCCTTGCTCAGGCTGTGGAGGAGGAAAGGGGCCCCAGGATTTTTCTCACGTCAATGAAAGTAAACATTGATCCATCTCTGCCTTATTCCACACTAAAATTTGCACCATTTATCAAAACAAGAGTGGAGGAGTAATATGATGTATTTAATTTATTGGTTCATTTTTTGTTTCTTGTATTATAGCATGCTTTGCAAAATCTCTTTGTTTTATATTTTCCAAATGGTTATGAAAAAAGACGCAGTATGTATTTTTATGACTGAGCGCCACCTTTAAGAGTTCTGGGACTCTCCATCCAGTGACATTGTGCCTGGTGCATCACAGCACCTGAGTGATTCACGCCAATCCTTCAGAACCTAATCAATAAAGCCCATGTTGAACATAACACTTTTTGAGGACTGTCTGTAAAAGCGTAGTGTTGAAATGCCTGTACACAGCACAAGGTTAAGAGCTTAAATACAAGCAAACTAGACAGTTATGCATAAAGGTAGACTGGCTGAGTAAACAAAAAGACATAAAGCAAACCCTTGCCATTTATCAACATCATTAATAATGTGCAGTTAACTGCATACAGTATTAAAACACTATAGTAATTATATTACAGTTACAAGTAGAACATAGAAACCTAGTCTTTTGTATAGCATATATCAAGTTAGGTACAGGCGATGGTAAGGGTATGTCAACCACTTGTGGTTTCTTACACATGACTACTTCTTAGTGGGGTCGACCACACGGCCCATGTGTAGCAGGGTGTTGGTGGCTTCATGGTAGATGAGGAAAAGGAAGGGCCTGTTGAAGGTGAGCCTCGGAGGAAGAGTGTCCATGAAAGGGCTGTCTGAAACTGGGGCAGCTGAGCCCCCTTTTTCGTCTATTTCCACTGAGACCTTATGGACCACCTGGAAGAACAAGGGCATCGGTAAATACATAGTGATACTATGAATACCACCACCTTCTACTTGTCACACAATTAGCTATTTTTTTTTCTGTGAAGTTCACATTTGCTTGCTGCTTATATTTTCTCACAGCTATATTGTATGTTTACATTTGTGTATACACATTTAACCACATAAATTTAAGTAATTTGTTATTATAAACAAAATAGCTTTGTGATATGTTAGATTTGTGTACGTAACATGCGATAATATGATTATGTCCTTAAAGGCTGTAGCACACCAGCTCAACATTACCCAACAATCACCAATATTCTGATGTTGGCAGGCGGCTTTTACTGGTACAGAATATGTACTGGCAGGCCACATTAATTGAACACCCTAGAACCATTGGGAGAACATTTTAAAACAGTGTGAAAGAAAGACAATTAGGGGTGTAAGGAAATGTTGATATACTTAAGTATCGCAATGTTATATTTTGTGATACTGTATCATTTCTCAAAAACACAGTATGATTTTTAATTAACAGTTTGCATTCAAAGATTTGTGGCAGACAGTGATTTATTTTGTGTTGTGTTAAAACTATTTCTTTTAGTCAGATTTTATGCATATGGTGGTGTGTTTTTATAATATAACAGTTTTCCTACAATTATATAAAAAAAAATTCGCAATATATTGTCTCGCTTACCGTATTGCAATATACTGCAGTATATTGACAATATCCTAGATCACTGTGAATGGGGGACTGCACTCTACAAGAGTGTGAATGGGGGAGAACATTCTAGACCAGTGTGAATAGTTCATTTGGCTTAACAGTGAAGGGAGAAAACATTCTATAACCATGTGAACATTCAAGAACGCTGTGAATAGGGGACAGCTAAGACCGTCACAAACGTGAAATTTTGGCTAACTTTAACTGTCATATAAATAATTGCGATTAAAAGTTTAATGTTCTTTTCTTGTTCATTGTAACTATTCAATCTCGTTTATTGAAACTATTAAAAAACCAAGCTAAAAGTGGCCAAATTGGCTGATTAGCCACCTTGCTTGCTAGCTAACTCTGGTTGTACCACTGATGCAATGCTGCACACGTTAACACAAATGTCTACAATCGCAACCAATTATGTGGAGAGTTAAGCTACATGTTCTTCATGAGCTAGCATACATGCTAAAAATGTTAGAATTAGCTACACAGCTAACAAATAAACAATAACAATACTCAGCACTGCTCTCTAAGCATTTTAGAGCACCATGTGAGAATGTTTTGTTTTTATAAGTATCAATTAATCCATTTATCACTTTCTTTAAATTACATTTATTTACCTCAACCCAACACACCCAATTCACATTTTTCTTGTCGCATCGTTATATGGCTGTGAAATCTAATGACTGTGGAAAATGACAGCTTGCATCATCGCAATTAACTGACCATCTCAACTGCGATTAGCCAATTAGGCAATAATTGTGACAAGCTTAGGGAAAACACTCTAGAACAGTGTGTGAATGGGGGGGAAAGATTTTGGAAGAGTCAGACACGGGTACGGCACACCAACCAAATGTTTGAGTTTGTTGGAGAACACTGGGCCAATGTGCTCAGAGCTTATGGTTCAATATTTCTTATAAAAATACAACACGAAAGCATTGCACACACTGAAGAAAGGTGACTTTTTAAACAGCAGATCCTCTCAATACTACAGCCCCGCCAAGCATTGTTTTCTTGTGCTCCAGATTCTCGGTGACCCCACCCACCTCCACCTATGGTGATGATCAAAAATAAACATATCCTACCTACCTCAGAGAGCTTCAGGCCTGGGGAGCTGCTGATGCCAGACAGGTCTGCGCCGCTCTCAAAGATTTTGGTAATGCCCAGACTGGGCAGGCTTTGCCTCAGTGAAAAGTTCTGCTCAAGGGAAAACTTGGGCAACTGGACCTCTAACTTCCTGTTGAGAGTTTATTTCAAAAGACATTAGCTTGTGTCAGTTACGGACACAAGAACACCTTGTTTTCTAGTACTGTCTAATACAAGAAGTATTCAGTAAGTAAAAGCAGTTCTGTTTAATTAATAAGCAATGTGAAAAACTGATCATATCTAAATAGGCACTGACTTACGTCTTCTTTAGCTTTAAGACCCATCTGAGGAATACTTCATTGGTCAGGGCTTCATCAATGAAGGTGTAATCCACATCTTCATCTGGCAGAAGGACAAGCATGGCAGTGCCATCTATGCATGGCAGCTTCAGAATGCCCACCTTTAGTGACGGATCGTAGGCCAGGTAGTATTTATCGGAGCGGAACATCATGGGCACCTGGACAATGTGGTACTTATTAACAAAGAAACGCTCTTCTTGGGTGAAGCTGGCATTGAACAGCAGCTGCCATTTTCCTGGTAAAGTAAAGCAGAGAAAGCGTTATAGATTGTGTTTGATAGGCTTTGTGCAGTAGCAGCAGATAAGTAGTTTTGTGAGCTCTGTACTTAAAGGAATACTCCAGCATTTTTCAACTTAATCTCTATCTGCCACACCCTTATCATGGCGTGTATTATGTTATTAGAAATTAGAAACTGAAATCCAGTTGACTTGAAACTCACTTATAATGGAAGTTAATAAGCAGTTGTTGAATTGAATTAACATGTGAAATATAACTATACAATGCAAAAAATATTTTACACTTTATTTTTTTATCTATTTTTCACCTTTTACACTCTAACAATACAGGTCCCATCCCAAATATTAAAAGATACAGACAAAATGGAACTCCTAACAACCGTGTAAAACCTAATACACCACCAAAACTGTCACCATCAGATAAACAGTACATAAAGCTTTCATCTTTGAGATTAACTTTTACAAAATCCTCAAGTGTTCCTCCCTCCTTCCACTGAGAGAAGACAACTCAACGCTATGGATTTAAAAGAATGTGTAGCTGTCAAGAAGCTCCAAATGAGAAAAGCAAATAGACATAAAAGAAGAAAATATGTAAATCAAACATAGAAGCTGCTGATGTTCTCAAAAGAATAGACTCTCCAGCCCAGAATCCAGACCTTAACATCACTGAAGGTGTTTGGGGTTATTTGGATTGTGAAAAGCAGAAAATGCAACCAACTTCTATGACTGAACTTTGGAGATGTGAGAAAATGTCCCTGCAGATTTCTTTAATAAACGTAAGCAAGTCTCCTGAAGAGAATGGAAGCAGTATTATAGGCAAAGTGCGAACACACTGAATAGTAAGAAAATGATATTATATTTAGTTGTTGAGGCTTCTGTGTAATTTTCTGTCTTTTTTGTATACTGAATCTTAAAAAAATAAGAAGTGGTTATGAATGGCCTTTTCAACCAACCAAAACGACATCTGTACCCCTGGACATCATTACAGCAACATCATACATGTCATCTTTATATTTTACCTGAACAAAATAATAATGTCTTTTAAATGTTTACTGACTGAATTTAGCAACTGCCTAATGTCTTCTGTTATGTCTGGTTTTGGTTCAACTAGAATTCAGTTCTTTTTTAAGCAGAGGGAAACACATCAAATTTATTGTGCCTGGTAAATAAAATTATACGCTGCAGGTGCAAATAGCGATTTATGTTGAAAAATTCCTTTAGTCTAACAGTGCATTCCACAGGCCCTTGACATCTATCTCACTGCACTTTAGGAGGCCAACTATTCAAGGGAGTTCTTACCTGTAAAGTATGCAGCACTGATCAGCATCAGCTGGCTTTGAGGATCCACAGTGTCAACCACCTCCCTGACCTTGTCCGCTGTTGCACTCGTAACGACGTTGTTGATGCTCGCTTTGGCAGCCTGAGCATTAGCAAAGTCCACATTTTGAACGTCAGTGCCATAGAACTTCTTGACCTGACTGCTGAAGCTGGACTCCGCCTGGACCTGCTGGCTGGGGAAGAGGCCTGTAGCCACAGTCTGGGATGCCGTTTCTCTGAGCTGCTGGAGCAGCAGAGGGATTCTGTCTGGCTCTCCGTCTTTCTCCATAGGGGCCAGGCCTAGGCCTTGCAGCAGCTCCCTGCGTGTATCCCCCCTAGCCCCAACAGCCAAGGACGCCAGACCCAGAGTGGCTGCCAGGGGGGAGATGACAACATTGTCATCGCTGCTGCTGGCAATTTTACGGTACAATGCTGTGGCGAATTCTGCACTCCGGCCCGCCAGTTCCTGGATGTCGGTGTTTGGTGTCTGGCCACAGACACTGGCAACAAGGAGCAGTATTTTGATGAAGATGGAGAAGATGCCCATCTCCATGGCTCCTGTTAACAAAAGTTGCAAAAACGAAGGACGCTGATGTCAATGTACAGCAAGTTTGGAGTGCTACAATTGTGCAAATGGTCCAACTACATTATTCATTAAATATGTTTGAAAGAAAGCAGAGAATTCATCCACACTCACTGGCCATTTTGTTAGAAACCCCTAACTTCACCCTGATCAAGTACAGTTAGATACTGTAGCCCATCCATAGTGCTCATGGCTGGGTGGTGGACCACTCTCAACCTATGTACAAACTCAGAAACACTGCTGTTCCTGATACACCTGTACCAGCACCACCCACACTCAAATAATATCTGGTCAACAGTAGTCCGGTGGTCAGACTTACCATATAGGTGCACTTTGTAGTTCTGCAATCAGACTGTAGTCCATCTGTTTTTTCTGCATAATGTGTTATCCCACCATTACCACATTCATCAATGATCAAGACCCCCAGGGGACCACCACAGAGCAGGTATTATTTGGGTGGTGGATCATTTTCAGCACTGCAGTAACACTGATGTGGTGGTGGGGTGTTAGTGTGTGTTGCGCTGATCTGAGTGGATCAGACACAGCAGTGCTGCTGGAGTTTTTAAAACACCTCAGTGTCATTGCTGGACTGAAAACAGTCCACTAACCAAAAACGTCCAGCCTACAGCGTCCTGTGGGCAGCGTCCTGTGACGACTAATAAAGGACTAGACGATGACCAACACAAACTGTGCAGCAAGAGATGAGCAACTGTTTCTGACTTCACATCTACAAAGTGAACCAACAAGGTAGGTGTGTCTGATAGAGTGGACACTGAGTGGGCACAGCGTTTAAAAACTCCAGCAGCTCCAGTGGACAGTGAGAGTAGATACAAGGAGCTGTACTTAATAAAGTGCTCAGTGAGTGTATACAGTGCACTTTTAATGAATGCGGACTTCATAAAGTGACCGCTGAGTGGAAATACAAGGCAGCAGTGTTGTAACAATTCACAAAATTCACAATTCAATGCTACAAATGATTAGATCGGTGTTTTGATACTGCAAAAATAAAGAGTGCCTGAAAATGTGCCTTTTGTTAATATGTTAATGTTTCCATTTTCAGTTTGTTTGAGGATTCTAGATTATATAAGTACAATATATTGTAATAATGCCAAAGTCAGGACTTAATATGTTAGCACGGAGCTTAAATATGCTTAGGACTGTGTAACTAAGCAACATTTTAAGAGGAAAGCGAGTCTACTCTCATTGTGGCCCTGCTTATATATTTTTACTATATTTCTTGCGATATAATCACCCTGTTGAATGCATTGTTCTTTACCTGTGTGTTTAATTGAGAAGCTTGTACTGACCAATACAAAACGACAAACATTGCTATGATTGTTATCATTGTCATTATTACACTCCTACTAGGTTGGTGTTTCTTGTAAAGTTTCTTGTAAAGGTATAGTCACTTAAATCTAAAATGATGGATCACAGAGTCATAACAATAAAGTACTGCACTCCAAACTGTTTTGAACCTCACTGCACACGATATGCTCAATAAAGGCCGAATGCAGCTTTCTTCCTATTCTCTCTGTCAATATCGCTTTACAAAGGAAACACTGAAACAGTGTCCTGTTCCAATTAAACTGCCACATACTCTGAACACTAGAGCAGGACTTATTTATTGATGGAGCACGACTGCTCACATTACATGTTACCCTAGTTAGAGAAACTTCAGATTAAAGTCTGTAACATCACGAAGTAAACTGCATTCCAGGGAATGGCTGTACTGGAATTATCAAGCACAGTGTGTCTTATCTTTGTTTAACCCAGGTGAACCATTTCTTCAACCACTCTAAAACACATTAGAACACCAAGCTAAATGCTGATCATAATATAGTTGCACACAAGACATCAGATAATATGAGATCCATCTCACTGTTTACAAAACCAAAGTGCAGAATGTAGATAAACAATAGGACTGTCAGGTGAACACTGGGCCTGAATGCATGAGAAGAAATTTAATAAGAAGGTGTTGTTCTCCAAAACACTGACACACAACAACAATGACAACCGTCGTAATAATAATAATCCAGCACTTTGTAATAAACTAAGTGTATAATTATTAGTAGTATTAAGATTATGATTATTATAGCGGGTGAGAAAACATGCTTCACGTAGATCGTTGCAGATCATCACATTTGTAAGTGATTGTCGAACAGTATGTCTGGTGTCTTCTTAGGATTACAGTATCAGTGAGGTCTGCCATACACAAACGCACCGTTATTATTATAAGCCTGGACGTGACCCGTTATACTTCACTGCGTGTAATAGAGTCTATGTCAACCCTTTAATGTGAAAAGAATCACACGATTACATGGTTCATAAACAGTGGTGGCATCTCGACAGGCCTCTAATGTCAGTCTACATGTAAGCTAACAGCCATCAGCGTCATCCGTCATCTGAATGACCATTACGTTACATAATAAGAAAACAAGCCACACGTCATGTTCTACTCACGGTTTATCGATACGGCAGGAACTCCTGATTCCGGTTAAGCTAATTTTAAGTGTATCAGTAAACAGTGACGTCTGCAGGGCGAGAAAGAAAGAAGACGATTTCAGTGAGCGTTGTGTATTTTTTCCCACTGTTTTCCGACTAGCTCCGCCTTCGCAGCTACGAATGGCTCGATTGGCTCCGTTAGTCTAATTCTAGCCAATTGTGGCGGAGGAGGCGGGGCTTATAGAACTACTACCCAATTCTAGCGCAGGACATACTACAACTAGCCAATCATGTTCCTTATGGTAATAAGAAAACACTGGCGTTTCACGTCGGTACCAGACCAGCGCGGTGTTCTAAATGCTTTACTGCTTTCTCCCTACGCCCTATCTAGTAAAGTCTGTGCAGTCCACTATGTAGGAAATCAGTCAGTGATATAATGCTGCCTTCAGCTTGGCTCAGAAGTGGAAAGTTGGAGGTTGGAGCGGCGTCGTTTTTGAGGTCCAGTTGTTCGAGCTACAGGAGTGAGAAGGATATGAATAAGCGATTAATTAGCAACGCGCTAGCCAGATTAACATCAGTGATGTGAGCGATAACTTTAACGTTCATGATTTAGTTACCTTAACAAAACAAAAAACTTTGTTGTCAACTAACTTGACCTTTGTTGACTACAGGGCTGCCTACTTTTCAGTTTTTATTAGAGTGAGATTTTAGCGACCCGCCTGGGGCCGGAAGGACGGTGTGTGGAGGTGGGGAAAGTTTGCAAGCTTCAGTCAAATGCAGAATAAAACGATGTGACAGTGGATCTATTTGCGTTTTAGGGTACTATTGCTGTTACGTACGTCGCCCACATTTACTTTTCGCATCTGGATTATAGACTGACAGTTTCTATTATTGGCTAATGATGTAATGTAAACTAACCCAGTAAACATTTGGCCGTTGAAACAACGTTGAAATCACGTATCTGACTACAGTTTAAACTACGCTTTATTACGGTTCAAAATGAAAATTGAAAAGACGTCTAAACTTAGCCGTTGAAAAAACGGCCAAAATAGTCACATTAAAGACGTCATTTTAAGGCCGTTGATTTAACGTTGAAATCACGTACATAACTGCTGTTTAATTTTGCCGTTTTCTTTTGGTTGAAAATGAAAGTTGAAAAGACGTCCAAGCTTAACTGTTGAAAAGACGACCAAAAAAGTCACAGTAAAAACGTAATTTTAAGGTGTTCTAAGGCCTTGAAATTTTTTTTAAATTAAATACATTGAAATATACTACCAGAGTCACCTAGCAGACATAGTTTCTGGGTTAAAAGGCATTGAAAAGTCATCCAAAATTAAATTTCCACTATTATACTCTCAAAAAAGATAGCACTTTACCACGAATCCTATATAGAACCATTTCACGCTTAATACACTGTACAATAGAAGAACCTTTTTTGGTGCTATATAGAATGAATTTTTCTATATAGAACCATATACAACACATTATCTGTCAATGTGAAAAAGGTTTTCCCATGCAAACAATCTACCTGTAGTTAACTAACAATTTTGATAAACATAAAACAAACTTTGTTAAATGGAAACTTTATTGAAAACGTGTAGTTATTCTTAATTTCATTTGTGGAAC
>JAILXH010167662.1:12524-29060 GCA_023558415.1 Piaractus mesopotamicus
TCAACTGCCTATATTTAACATCTTTAAGAACATACAACATATAAACACCGAATCACTGCCACCTCTCAAAGTAGCCCTTTATTCCATGTAAGCAGACAGTTACTGCAATGCATAACCGCACTGACCGTCAGAGTTAAACCGCCTTCATTCGCAAATTGTCTCTCTGCCAGACCTCTTAAACTGTGGTATCTGAAGACATATTTTCTTTGTTTTAGCGATAAAAACGAAGTTACAGCAAACCCACAATGAAATGATTAATTCCAGGACTGTTTTGTTGTAGCCTGGTAGTCAGAATCAGAGTAAACAACTGTCTGGTGTGCAGGCAGAGAGATTAAACTGCTATTCTGTAGTTCAAAACAGAATCAAACTCATTAAAAGTATGTAAACTAATGATTCATACATTTACAATGCAATAGCATGCACCTGAACGTGAAGCACATATACATTCTTCTGAGTATTCCACGGGTATCACAGGAGGTAGCTGAGTTTTGGAGTTTGTCCCCCCCCTTTGCTGCAGAAACAGCCTCTACTCTTCTGGAAAGGCTTTACACTAGATGTTGGAACACTGCTGTGGGGATTTGATTGCATTCAGCCACAAGAGCATTGGTGAGATCAAGTACTGATGTTGGATTATTAGTTCTGATCACAAACGCCACTCTTACTCATCACAAAGGTACTAGATGGAGCTCCATCACTCCAGAGAACACAGCTTCACTGCTCCACAGCCAAATGCTGGAGAGTTTTATGCTCCACTAGCTGACACTTGTCATTGGGCCTGGTGACCTTAGGCTCATTCTTTGGGCAATGCTTTTTATGGAGATTATAGATGCTGTGTGTGCTCTACCTGTGTCAGCAATAGATGCACTTTAACATATCTGAATTTACTAATTAAAAGAGTGTCTGAATACTTTTACACAGTGCATTGATGATTACATTTTGCATCTGTGATGTGAGTGAACAATAACTACCTATATTTACATGAAACATATTACAATATTACTAATAAAACCTGTTTTACGGTAATTAAAAGGTTCACCTATGGCCTACAGAGTTAACAGGGTATGCTGAACTGCAAACAGATATTAGAAGGTTCCAGTGCTCCTTACTGTACAGTTACAAATATGTGGACCTGAATACAGGGCTATTTGCACCTTGTCATAAACTGACAGAACATAGTACACTCCATTGCCCATAGGGTAAGGCTTCTGGCCTTCATATTAAGAGCTCGAAACGTTTGTTCAAACCTGACGGAAGCCGACTGTCATTTCCCAAATATATCGGTCTTGGGTCAGGTTTAAATTTCAGGTTTGGCTTCTCAGAGCCCACTTTCCACCGTTAATAGATTTGCCCCTTTATTTCTCCCTGCTTTAGTTTTTCTTTCTACTATATTCTTCCTCTCTGCTTTCATTACCGTAAA
Source organism: Piaractus mesopotamicus (assembly GCA_023558415.1). Classification (NCBI taxonomy): domain Eukaryota; kingdom Metazoa; phylum Chordata; class Actinopteri; order Characiformes; family Serrasalmidae; genus Piaractus; species Piaractus mesopotamicus. Next base: position 13,942 of record JAILXH010167662.1, read on the forward strand.
ACATTTTTCAGTCTGGCATGTTGGAGTCACCCACTCACGCTGTTGACAGAATTTAGCACTGAGGTCCACGAGGCCCACACTTGTGAGAAAATGGATGCGAGGTAAATGAAAGAGCAAATCGATTCAGGAGAGAACAGTTAGTGTAGACATGATGTTTTTACGCACTTTATTCTGTAAGAAAACGTTTTATGTTACATGTAATATGTTCTAAGAACAGAATGACTTCCAGGATTAAACAAGCGGGGGCTAACAACATGCTATATCAGCACCACGCTGCGTGAAAACAGTGCACTAATGAAAGTTTGTCCAGACTAAAAATTTTGAGATATTGTCCGAAAGCAGTGTTTGATGAATAATTTGATAAAGCAGGATTTCAAGGAGTTTGTTTTATTATTTTATTTTGTGGTATAAATTTGTTATTTTGTTTACCTTTGATCCAATTACAGCTATTATCATCACTACATGGTAAAACGGTGCTTCACATCATGAGCTACACTGGTCACCACGCACTGGCCATGAGGAGACCGCGTGTATTTTGCACGCATGTCTGTGAGCAATGGGTTTAGGTCTCCAGCTGCTCCTAATATGCCTATTCAGTGGCTTTGATCTGTGCTCATTTAGAACAGAAGATGGTTTGACTGAACATGCCCTTTCCATGCGCTGGACCACGCATAACAGTCCCTAATCGCTTCTTGGCCATGTCTTCAGTATACCGCTTACTCTTGCCAGTACTGCATCTGAACAAGGCTCAGTTTAAAACTCTACTAAAGTTTCTAAAGGACTGGAGAATAAACGGTATGTTTTTAAACCTCAACAATGTGTACACAGTCTCTCACACTCTCTTAACAGAAAGTCAGGTTTCCATGACATGAGCCATTCACAGCTTTCTAAAATGAGAAGAAAAGCAGAAACAAAGAAAAAATACTATTCCTACTACGGCTTAGTTTACAAAGGTCTGGATTCTGGGCCTTGAATCCAGTTTCTGCACCTGGGTTATGCAATCAATAGTAGGAATGACAGTAGGCGATGAACTGGATTGAAGGTCCGGATTCGAAGACCTGGGTTCTATAGCACGCGCAGAGATCACATGACAGTAAAGGACCATGCACAAAGAATGGTTTGGCATAAGAGATTCAACATTAGAGAAGAACTCTCCCTTGAAAATCAGACGTTTTCTTACATTTTCTGATTTTCTTACCATTACGCAAAATTGGCATGTCAAAAACTGCTGGACAGAAATGAAATCAATAGTGGCCGCCTCTCAAAGCAGCACAGAAATGGTGGTCTTTTGTTCTTCCAAACCCACATCCATAAACAAACACAATTCTGATTCAGAAATGTATAATGTTTTAAACATACGAAATTGACTGCAATCCTCTGTCCAAAAACTAGATAGTAAGTACCCTTTCGGACATAGCAGCACTGAGTGGAGCTCTGATCACCGTCAAGTATGTACAGCATTGATTAAAACTCTGAGCTTTGTGCCCATAATTGAATTAAAATGAACAGAAATGCGCCGCTGTATCTTAGCAGCAGACAAACCTATCAGTCTCTGTATTGTTAGAGATTCTTTTGTGCTGCTTTCTGCGCTCAGGCATTTGTTTATTGATATTTCCTGCTGCAGTAACTCTGCTTTTCTTGTGCAGTGAAACTAGGGCTTGATTTTGTGATTAATACTGATATGGATTTTAAGGAGCTAAAAATTCCACTAACCGACTATACCGGTCAATAAAATGTAATATTTAATAGACTCCAATAGTTTTAGTTAATCAAACCGAACTTCTCAACCAACAGTTCAGATAATCTGTTGATGGCTCCTTAAGCCCTTAAAAGGCCAGGGCTTACTGGCAGGCCCCTGGGATTTTAAGGGGTTAAACTTGTTTAACTCTGCTGCCAGAGGAGTTACAGCGCATACATGTTTAGGAGTGAAAAGGTATCAGCAACTTTGCTTTCTGTCCAGTGTGTTTTCCATCACTGTATTAAAGATGCTTCTCTGTTTAATCAGAGTAACGACAAAACAAACACGACTAATGTGTGACTTATATTCCTATTGATCTCTTTCTTATTAAAAAGGTAGTTTGTGACAAATGAAATAAAAAGCAAAGAATTTTCATCATTGTTAGATCACATTTCTTACATATAAAATAAATGCAACAAATGCACTGATAATTTACGTGATTATTGGAGAAAAGCAGATTAAATGGCAGAATTAGCCACATTTTCGCATTGGCTTTAAAAGGTTAGTGTTTTACTGTCAACTATGAACTGTTTTTAATAACTTCAGTAACCAGCAGAAACTCAGAAGCTCCAAAATTGTACTGCTGAGGGCAGAGCTGTGCAGAATTCTCTTTTTTTTTTTTTTTTGCCTTGGTTGTATTTGTTAATTAGCTATTGCCTGTGCGGTATAATGTAATATCCTCTTGCTAAAGATTAGATTTGGACGCATATTGCCTGTTTATGTTACATTCTGTAAAACTGTCCAGTTCATACTGTCCAGTTCATATTGTCACTGCCACGCAAAAATATAATCTCCATTTTTGTTGTTTTTTTTTCTTTTCATTTGAACAGTGTACTGACCATTTGTCTTTACTCTTTGTGTTCCAACTTCAAGATGGCTGGAACAACAGAATAGTCCAAAAATACCTATGACATTAACTTCCATTAGAAGTTAAGAAGAGTTTCCTTTCTGTGTGGAGTTTGCATGTTCTCCCCATGTCTGCATGGGTTTCCTCCCACAGTCCAAAGACATGCAGTCAGGCCAACTGGACATGCTAAACTGCCCCTAGGTGTGGGTGAGTGTGTGTGTGTGTGTGAATGTATATGTCTGTGTGTTCACCCTGTGATAAACTGGTGACCTGTCCATGGTGTTTCCTGCCTTCCGCCCAGTGAACGCTGAGATAGGCTCCAGCGCCTTCCGCGATCCAGAAGGATAAGCGGCTCAGAAGATGGATGAAGGTGTTGTTCTGACAGTCGCGATACACTACAGCGACAGAGGTAAGCAGGTGGTGTCTGTCAGCTGAGCGGTCTCTGTAAATACTGCCATTTTACTTACATCGGATGCGTCTATCTGTTACAATGTAAATATTACAACCTCAGTCAGCCCATATTACTGGCTAACCAATATGTCGGTCATGGTCTAAGTAAAATGTCCACTGCTTTCATGTGTAATGTCTGGCAAGAGTTCTCTGTACAGGACAAATTGTTGCTATTTAATTTTTAAAATGAGTTTAGAGAATAAGGATTTTCACAGCTGCCATCTGCAGCTCTTCTCCTGAAACCGGTCCACTGCAGTCCACTGCTGGCCAGCAGGCGTTTCTGGGCTGAGCTCTTTCGGTGAGCGTGACACACTGTTTGGCAGGCGGTCACTCAGTGCTGGGCTGAGTGCCACTGAACATTACAGTGACACACACTAGGAGGAGAAGACAGGAAGTGGTGCAACCTCGCATAAGGACAGTAAGGGCTAGAGGGGGAAAAAAAGCAGAAAGAAATGCTCCATTCATCAAAACGATGATAATCCTTGACATCCGTGTTGCTGGATAAGTCTGGGGCGCAGATGAAAAGAGAACATTTCAGGGGAACGCTTGCAGAACGTGAGCGATGGGCTCGGCCCGCTGCGTCCCTGCACAGAAATGAAATAACTAAAAGTCTTCTGTCACATTTAACTGATGTACATCTCTGATCTTCATTCACCCGCGCAACTTGCAGTGTTGCCATGCCAACTCCCCCACTTCCCAAATATTATCAATCAAAACCTGGGCTTGAGATATACCATGGCAAGAGCAGGGGAAATCATGATTAATATGCTTTACTGTGGCTGTAAAATGGGTCCATCCAGTCAAATATGAAAAGCTCCTCCAGCACAACAGGACAATACACAGATTTCCAATTCACATCGTACAAAAAATGTGATTTACTAGGCCTGTGCACAGTAACAGCCCCTAGTGGCGGTAGAAAACTCATTTATCGCAGATAAATTCATTAAACCCTTGTCCGTTTATTGATTTATTTCATGCTACCCGTAGTAAGACACTAAGACTCCCAGATGTGAACATAATTTAACCTTTAAACATGTACAGTGATGTGATACTCCACAGCAGTACAACATTTATTGTACCTAAAATAGAAATTGTTGTAGAAACTGTTGCTACACTGGTTGAACGTGCTCAGTTCTGTAGGCAGATATCATATCTTTATAAAAAGTCTGTGGAACAGTGTACATTTTAGGACATCCTCAGACCACACTGTCAGGTTTCAGACAGAGAAAGTGGCGTCAAGTCTTGGGTCTCGTATAATCAAGCTAAGCTAGACACCATGGAATTTGTAAACTTTGTGTGACATTTACAAATCCATTCTATATTATTTTTTATGTTGCTTTTATTATTATTAGAAATAGTAATAGCAGCACTAGTAGTAGTAGCATGACTGGTAGTAGTAATAATAATAGCAGTAGTAGTGAAGGTTATAGTAGTAGCAATAATACTTTTAGTAGTATAGTAGTAGTAATAGTAGTAATAGCAATAGTAATAGCTGCGGTAGTAATAGGAACAGTAGCAGTAGTAGTGGTAGTAATAGCAGTAGTAGTAGTAATAGGAGAAGTAGTAATAATGGTAGTAGTACTGGTAATAGAAGTAAAAGGAGCAGTAGGAGTTGTACTAGTAGTAGTAGTAGTGGTGGTAGTACTACTGATAATGGTAGCAATAGGAACAGTAGTAGTAGCAGCAGCAGGCAGTAATAGTAGTAGTATTGGTAGTACTACTGGTGGTAGTAGTAGTATTAGTAGTAATAGTAGCAGTAGTGACAGGAGCAATAATAGAAGTAGTAGTGGTAGTGGTAATAGTAGTAGTAGTAGCAGCAGTAGTAGTAGTGGTGGTGGTAGTAGTACTGACAATAGTAGCAATAGGAGCAGTAGTAGTAGTACTGGCAGTAATAGTAGTAGGAGTGGTAGTAGTACTGGAAGTAGTAGTAGTAATAGTAACAGTAGTGATAGGAGCAATAGTAGTGGTAGTAGTAGCAGCAATAGGAGCTGTAGTAGTAGAGGTAGTAGTACTGGTGGTAGCAGCAGTAGTAGTAGTAGTAATAAAAGTAGTAATAGCAGTAGTAGTAATAAAGGTGGTACTAGTAGTAGTAACAGTAGTAGTAGTAGTAGTAATAGTAATAATAGTTGGTGGTAGTAGTAGTAATAATAATAATAATAATAATAATACTAGTAGTAATAACGCTGGAGCAAACACAGTGATAGCGTGAGCAGGAGCTTCATATTTGTCAAATAAAAGGTAATGTAAAGGAAAAAAAAACCAAAAACTTCCCACCCCATTTAACCATTTACCGTATTAGTTTTCCCACACGGTTACCCGAATAAGAGGATTCTGCTACCAGCACAGCCCTATGAGTCGCTGTTTTTTTCTATCTGTCCCTCTCTTTCTCACAGGAGCTCCTGTGATATTGGCTTTACAGACCTTTTGAGATTAAAATCTGTCTTCAGATTCACTATATTAGAAAAAGATGCTGCCTTAAGCATTCCGAGGTGGGGGGTTTCAGACTAGCCGTCAATGTGCCCCGACCTCTGACCCCGGAAGGCTCGGGCCCAGACTCCTCATCCCTCACCAAACACACATACACAGATATCCACACACAGAAAGCCATTACTCACACGCAGCTAAGGCTGCATTCTGCTGAATTGCTTGCAGATGTGCGTGACACTAAATAGCTTCCTGCATTTTTCCTGAGGGCAGTAAAGTTAGCATCTGTACCCTCTCTCTTTTTCAAACCTGCACAGAAGGAAGAAACAGAGTAAACAAACAAACAAATAAATAAATAAATAAATAAAAACCAAACAAATAAAACCGTTTGTCCTAGATAAGAAATCACCCTGTCTCCTCCAGCTCAGTATCCTGATGGACAATTTACCTTCTCCAGCCCCACAGTCATGACCGACACACACAAAAAAAAAATAAAAAAATGAAGAATTATGGCCTCAATTTGATTCCGGCCCCGGCTCTGCTTTCCTTGATCAACCTGCTTGTGTTGCTCAAGTGGAAGACAGCAGAACTCTGTCTCCTCTCCCTAATGCTATCAAAAAGACAACAAATCAAGCTCACCCCCGCTGAACCCTCAGAGAACTGGAAAAAAAAACAAACAAAAAAAAACAAAAATATATTAAATGGCGTCTTTTTTCCGTCTGGCAAACCACAATTTGACATTTTAATCTTCACTGTTGGACCAGGTTCTAATTCAGTCTTAATATCGGTGGCAATTTGTCATCTGATTATCCCGCAAGACTTCACCTAATAAAAAAATCACAAGCGCCGAAGGGACGATCCATTTATTCATGTGCCTGACAATCCGTAAATCATCACGCCTTTCGGAAATGTGGCCCTGGTCAGGTCAGACAGAGCGTACTCATGGGTGGAGCAGTGGAAGTGTATGACGGCGCTGTATTAGCTCCCCATTCAGCTAGCAGTTAGCTAACCGCAGGAGCTCCCTGAGCACCAATCATCCTCACATTCACACACATCAGAGAAGGCGGTGGCTGAATTTGTGGCAATATTCTGAATATCAATAAGAAAGGTCATGAAGGCTTCCTTGTAGTGACTGCTAGAATGTGGATCCATTTAATATCTGAATGATGATGTGACATAAAGGCATTTCAGCATCTGCTTATATTTGGCCTATGAAACGGAGTTCGACACCAGTTCATATTTCAATTTCTCACTCTTGTAACTACATAACTGACATACGGTACAGTGAAAAATCAGATACCACCCTTCATTCATTTAGCGTTCAGTCAAGTTATTCAGCGTTCAGCACCAGGAAAAATGCAAAAAGCATATTTAGCAGAATATTACACAGAAGACCTGTCAATTAAATATACTAAATATAATATCCAGTATTTAGTGTGTCCACTTTTTGCCTTTATTATTGCCTGTATTCTTTTCAGGAGACCAGCCTCCAGATTTTCGAAGAAATTTGCAGGGATGTTTTCCCACACCTCCATTTCAGTCTCAGAAGTTGGTTGCATTTTCTGCTTCTTACAATCCAGGTAATCCCAAACACATTCAGCGATGTTGAGGTCTGGACTCTGGGATGGACAGTGGGTGGTCTCTGACTTTTGCACAATACTGTATTTTTTATTATAGCTACTGAGTAATTGATAGATGTTACTGAATAATAAGCCTTACAAATTAAAATAATACAAAAATAATAACACTGGTTTAATAATAAACCTTAACATGTGGGCCCACACTCAACTCATCACGCTTAAAAGTATGAAATCAATTTAAATAGAAATATTTATAGTAGTTATTAATAATATCCAGCAAGTCCTAAGATTAATACCTGAATAATATGCCTACAGGTTCAGGGGTTAACAGGTTCACATCTAGCATTATATGAGTATATGAGTTTAATTGCTAGATGTTTTCATTGTTTCACTGTTAAAACATACTGCATGGAGGATTTATCGTATACTTTGCTGAGTTATGGTTTGAGACAAAAGGTCACAATTAGAAAAACTTGATAATACCCCCCAGTTTTCTACTACTGATGAATGAAAACAAAAATAAACCTTCTCTATTACAATGACAACAGCACAGACAATGAGTGCTGCTCAGACTTGGTTTGCTCTCTGACCTCAGTGTAGAGCAGACAGCTGAGACCCACAGATATGAACAGAAGCATAATCAATCGTCTGAAAAATCTGAATATGAAACGACAAGACAATGAAGACAATGACAATGGCAGTATTGTGAACCTCTGCCTAATAAGAAACGTAACCGAAATAGATTATGACAGGTATTATTATGTTCAAGCCTGAAGCTTGACAGACGAGTTGGCGGAAAGATTTTCATCTCATGACAGGGCTTTTTCTAAAACAACTTTCACTATAAAAGCTTTACGGCGGCGAGCTAATACCGCTTGAAAATGTAACTGATCTTTTAAAAAGTGTATGACTATAATAGTTTCGTCAATTAAATGGGTAAAACTGCATTTATATTGAAAATGTATAGATAGAGCCATTTAATGTATATGGATCATTCCACTGAATTGGTTAAAAATCGGAGTTCAGAACACATTTAAGACTAAAACCCTTTTGCTTTGAACGCCCCTATATCTTAGTTATGTTTATTTTATCCAAACAAATGACTGAACGTTCCATTTGGTTTCTACCGAAACAATCGTAACACTACCGAAACTTCACCAAACGTTTTTGTAGTGATTGCGTTGGTAGTGACCGTTTCAGCTCATTTTGAGCACAACTTAAAAAACAATAACCAGACTAGCAAAGACTACTTTGAAGAGTTTTACAAATATAAAAATCAGAATTTTTTTCATTCAATCACAAAAAAATGACATAATTGCAGAAAAATTGTGTTAATTAATGTTACACACTGATTTTCAGACATCAATAGAAAAGTATCCTATAAATGATGTTGTATATAAAGTTAACTTTAGCTTATTACTGTCTTAATTAATGTACTGGGTCTAAACAGACCATAACACAACCCTTGTCTAAGGTCTGAATATTTAACTGTTCTTTATATAGTTTATATATGTTCTTATGACTATTACAGTCTCATTATTTCAAATAAATACATTTCTCTTGTATGATTTATGTCGAAGTTGACAGGAAAAATCATGATGTTCAATGTATACGCTTTCGAAAGGGAAAAAGGCTAACGTTCGGCTCTGCAAAGAGAATCCTATCTGGCACAACCTTACTGTTTCTCAGACAAAAGGAGTAGCCATAGAAAGAGACAGTTTAATCAATCAGAGAGGGCAAACGTCTTTCACAGATGTTTAGTCTAGAGTTTGGGGGGGATTGGAGTTACGGCTCGTCAGAAGAATGATATGCTTGATGGTTTTCATGTCCTCAGCAGCTCTGGCTAGTCAAGCACATAATAATCATTCGGAGTGCAACGAAGCCTCGGGATATTGGGAGCAATAGCAGGGTCCTAAAACAGAATAGATATATCTTATGGGGGGAAACTAATGAGGTTTAGCTTTATTCCTGCCTCACCTTGTGGACAGGTGTCCTTCAGCCAGCAGCTCAGATTTTATTTTCTTCTTGGCGAGTATTGATTCATTTTGTCTCTCCCTGTAGTTTCCTTATAAAACTCAATTTACAAGTTTACTCACCTGACCCAGGCAACAGTAAATAACCGAAACGGAGCTTTGGTCACAGTGGTGCGGTCGCTTGTACTCAGCGTGGAAGAGTTTAGGCATGGAAAAGCAGTGAAATGAATAAGGCTGTAAGGATTTGTTGGAATGGTTATTGCTTGGCCTAATTGCAGGAGGAACTCTATTACCTCGAAGTCTGACTGTTTTCATCAGTTGGATCAAGACGATTACCACAATAAGGCTGACTCATTCTTGGAACGTACTGCTGCTAATTCTTAACTTTTTACACAGGAATAAAACAATGCAAGATATATAACCACCAACTGAATCTACAATATATTTCCAGGTACCAAACAAAAGGTTAAGTTCTTTACACCAGGGGAGTCGGTCTCTGGTCCCGGAGGGCTGCACGACAGAGCTGTGCTTCGGGGGTCAAGTCTGTCTCAAAATTGTGGGTATGGGTCCGGTACAGGTATCAATTTCATGGCTCCAGTGGACCTCCAGTGCATGACCGGAATTGGAATTGCCTGATTTTTCCTCCAAACAAGCAATCCGCCAATTTATTATTTTGATTTTGGCAGATCTGTGTTGCATCTTTATGAGGTATATAATGTGAGGCAGGTAAACGCACTCGTGCTGCATTTGAATACGGCTGATACACCAATATAAAAAAAAAAAAAAATTAGCCTAATTATGCTTGACTCACTGTGCTAATCAGCCAGCTGCCTGCTATTTTCGATGTAGCACTTGATCTGATTCAATCTTGATTTGATTGTTTAAATAGCCAACTGATTTTAAAACGCCGCTTTGGCCTATTAAAGAGTAAATATCGCTATTCTGTTGCAGTGCTGGCTAATAAAAAGTACTGATAATAAATGTGTTCCACATGTCCATTTAGCACATACAGCATGAGCTTTAGGCTTTAAAAAACGGGGAAACTGGAGGTCAATTTCTCTGTAAAGAAAGCGGAATCTGCCATAAAAATTAATGATCGGTGCATTTCTACTGCACAGTTTGGTGATTTCTTACTCAAAAACACCTGACTCAGTTTAGCAGTTTATTGACAAACGTATTTAGGTGTGTCATAGAAAAAAAAAAAAGAACTCATACTGTGCTGTGGGTCCTCAGGAACCCACCCCTGTATTACACCAGGCCCCAAAGTTTATGCATGTCCTGCAAAGATAGGAAGTGCAGTGGGAGACTTAAGCTGTTCCTGGTCAGACCTTCTGAACCAGCTTCCTCAATTTGGCCCATTTTGTTCTAAGCAAGCAAAGGAGAAGTTCATGTAATTAATATAAACTATGCTATTACTTGTTCTTGCTCTAAGCGTCCCTTTTAACTTGATCTGTGCGCTGTAGGAACCTAAAGCTACTAAAATAGATGAGATGACAGAGGACGCGAAGGCCTCCTTGACTGATAACCCTTCCAGACTTTGCCACGGTGGTCAGTAACAGTGTGGGAAGCTGATTTACTCACATATGTAATAATACTCTCGGCCCGGTCGGAACTCGAAACCCAGGGAAAAGGGTGTGAAGAGCTGAAACTTCTCTGAGAACTTGAGGGGCCCGTTGGGGGAGTGCGGCCTGTTGCACTCCCAGCGCTTGAAGCCCTTGGCTGTGTCGTCGCAGGTGCTGTAGCCGTCGTAGTTCACCATGTAGAGGACGTAGCGCTCTGTCCTTTCCTCAGGGACCGAGTCCTCGTAGTGCGGGCAGTAGACGTCCAGGTAGTCGTTGATGCAGACGTCGATGTGGTAGTCTCCACGGTGGAACCTGAGCAACAGACAAAAAAGAAGAATGAGCCTGAAGAAACGACTCCCACTACTTTCTAACCTTCTAATGAGTGGTTTATGGCCATGGCTCACCAAGAGCGAGCCAAGACTTTCTGGCTTCAAATGAGACCAAGCAATAGATTTTGCATGCAAATATTTTCTTTATCTCTTCGTAAGAGGGCGTGAGGAACCTGAGACACGTAAACGCTCCACGGTTCTGCATTCTCTGGATATCTCAAGCTTATTTATGATGTTCAAAGTTAACATGAGCTTCCAGTAAATAGGAGGTTGTGTCTATAAATCCCTCAAAGCAAATCTATGCCTGTGCACACGCAGACCCAGATGTTGATGGACTATGCGGAGAGAGGCTCGGAAAAATATGCGTCTCTCCAATGCCAAACACTTCTCTGAAATGCACTTTCAACTTCGGAAACATGCAAGAACTCCACGGGGTAAGTGAAAAGGGATATACAAGAAATCAAGCCTTGATTCTGGGGAGATGCACTCAGCTGTCCAAAAGCAGTCAGGCATGTTTATGGATGACGCAGAAGAACGTGCATCACCGCAAGCCTGTCATGTACACAGCGTGTCCTTTTTTTAGTTACATTGCCTGATTCAAATCAATCGCAAATGGAGGGGAATGATACAGAATGTTCCATCCGTGCTCTGTTAGTCAGCATTATCAGAGCTTTAAGTGGATTATATGTTGCTAAGCCCATGTGTTTGGCTCTTTCCTCTAGTCGTTGACTCTGTCACAGACCTGTAAACACAGCTGATTTGACATTTCTTTCCTCTTTATAAACTTTGCATGCTCTCCTCAACAGCCTGGACCGCAAACACGTCCGCTGCTGGACGGAAACTTTCCAGAGGATAACAGGTCCAAGCTTTGCTCGGGAATCGGCCTTGTCCATGTGGAGGAATGGCCGGACAGAAGCTTGCTGGAACATTTTAAACCTCCACTTTTGTATGTGTCCCAGGTCGTAACTTCTTTGAGCAATGTTGACATTTTGTTTCAAACAATCCATCACAAATATTACAAGAGAAAGGACTGAAATTTGGCCTCACAGAAAGACGCTAGTAAAAACATCATTTATGGACATTCAGTTTGTGAGGTTATTTGCATGTCCTTGTGAAGTTGCACAAAGTAGTCAAGTGGCGGGGCCAAAATAAACAGCAAGGTTAAATGGCCAGAGAGCGGTGCTGTGATAAAACTGGGCTGGGTGACAATAATTATCAGCACACTGCTGGATAGCACTGATTTGAACCAGAGCCAACAGAGAGGCACAGGGATGCACAACAACACAGCCGTCCCCATGGACAAGCACATATCTTAGCCATTACAGTCACGAGGAGAAGTTTATGCTTGTACATGTATGTGTGTTAGGGCTGGTTTATTGCCAACTAATGCACGTTACGATATCAATCGCAATATATGCATCACAATACAATATCATGATCGCAACTGATCGCGATTGGGAACGTTCGTATTGCCACTGGTCATATCTCTGCAGCGGCAAACACGCAGCAAATGGTGAACCATTAATAGGGAAGGAAAGTGGCCAGATCAAAAACTAGGTTGGAAATGAACTAGAGGTGCTGCACATTACAGACTGCACAACAAAACCTGCCCCGTTGCCCCCATACTCGGTTATATTTGACATTATGGCAATGATGCACATGATTCGTGCGACATCACTACCCAAGATTGCATGAAGCGGTGCCATTTCAAAGCCATCGGTTTTCTAGTTAGACTGTATTTAATCTTCATAATTACGTGGCTCAGCCAAATACTCTGCTACTACATTTGTATTCGATGCTTTTGTGCTTGTCTGGATCGAAAAAGTGACTGTTTCACAGGTTCACCCTACAGCAATTCAAATTGATCTGAAAGAAACCGGCAGACGGCGCAGGTCTGCACTTTCCCTTCTAATAGATGCTATGATAGAAGTAGTCTTGTAGTGCAGAAGTGATTTTGTAAGAGGAAGGCACGTCTGGGGAAAACGTGTCAAACATTTAGTGCTGGATTGCGGTCAAATGCACCTCTAACAAGGGTTCGCTCCTTCTAAGACCTGCACCCTAATTCCTCTAGCCCATACACTTTTAACATCCAGAACCAGCCAATAACACAAGCAAAACGAGCTAGACAGTAAAACACTATCGTTAGCTAACAGAAAAGTTTTTCCTTTGAAAGAGGTTATGTTTATTTTTACCATATTCACATTTACATCTTTTTTTTTTTTTGGAGTTTTTTGGGGGACTTTTAATCCTCGCAAACTCACTTTACATCCACAGACATGCACTTATACTTTGCGCTCAGCCTGCACTGCTCATTTGTTCCAGCCCTAACAAGCCTACGGTCCCACAGTTAGCTTAAAATTTCTCATGGTTGTTCCTGGCCGTACTCGTTATGAAATCACGTCTGGCCTTGTGGGACTATTAGGGGTATAACGATTCCCCAAATCCACGGTTCGGTTCAGACCTGGATTTTTGAGCCACGGTTTGGTTCATACCTCTTTTTTTTCCCGTTGTTATTTTGGTGGGGGCGGGGGAGAATAAGAAAAAAATGGGAGAAAATATTCTGGGTTTTATTAAAACACCAACCGTTTGGAACACTGAAGAACATGGCACACAGCTTGTCTGAACTTTAAATCAAATGAAAAATGTAGCGATTTACACACGTCGTAGTGTTAACTGTGAAACGCAAACAAGTTCTGCTGCATCGGCAACGTAATGAGAGCTCAACAGGCACCGCCAGCAGAGGTGGCGGTGGGCTGGGCTTGAGGGGGTGTAAGCACGGCATGAGACCGTGGTCGTTAGTAGTCGCTGCAGTTTCAGTCCCTGTTTCAGAATCGTTACACCTCTAGAGACTATAGTAAAATCTATTACCCTTCCATAACTAGTGCCATCAGCAGGTGTCGAGGAGATACTTCATTCAACTTGACTGAACTATAACAATAGGTATGAACGCTTAAATAAGCAAGCAAGCAAGTAAATAAATAAATAAATAAGGCTTTGAAGTGAATCACATAATTCACGATTAACTGCAGCATCTCTAATGTGTGTTTTGCACAACATACACTGACCGCATTTAGAGTAATGCATGCAATCGCTTCATTTTTGCAACCAAGCTCATAATCCTATCCTCCGAGTGCTACAACTCAGGCTACTAACGAGAGGTGCTCGAGGTGGCTTCACAAAGGCCGTGGTGAGTTGCCCGAGCGACTTCATCGAGTGATTGATATGAGTCCCAACAAAGTACTGTTAATGGCATCACAGGTTTGCCACCAGTGACTTTGAGATCTGTTTCTTACAGTCAAGAACATCTTGCATAATCAAAACGGACAGAGGCACTATGCGATGGCTAACCTCCAGCTCAACTCTGAGTGCGTTCCCACGCACTGGTCTCCACTGACCACTAATAGGAGTCTCTGTGTGGCAACGCGTCGCTAATGGACACTTTCTTCATTTGACAAGTAGATTAAATGGACTTTGCTATCAGACTTGTACCGCATATCTCTACAGCATACGCAATTACTAGTTTAACCTGTCATTTCTGAGTGCCGTATGGCTCAATTGCAAAGACTCAAACATAATTGCCCCAGCGGAGACGCTAGTGTTCTAACAGGCCAAAATGTCTCAGGAAAGTAGCACAAGAGGTTTTAATTTTGCTGTCTGTAGCCAGGAAAATAAGAGTCAGTCGTTACGACACTTCAGAATCAAATAAAGGAGCTTGTGGTCATTTGGGGTTTTGTATTCATTTGTGCGGCGGGCTTTTCGTCTCTTGTTTTGACCTTTATAGGACCGACTGCACATCTGATTGCTTAAATAAATAAAAGTAAGTAAGCAAACAAGCGAGCATTCTTTTTTTCGGTGGCTTGCAGACAGAAGTCAGATAATTGAAAATGAATATAAAATGATGCATTCCAAAACAGATTTCTCATTCTCTCTTTGAAGCTGAAGGCCTTTGGGTATCACTCATGTTAGGAATGCACTGGAATGGTCTGTAGCTGTTTTAAACTTTGTTATATGTTATTGATTTCAGGCTGCCTGTTCACAAACTGCACACCGACATACCGAGTTCCTGGAACCTCACGGCACTTCTGGCCTATAATGAAATTCATTGGTTTAACACCAATTCCAACCTTACTTTCATCTCAAAACACAACATAAAATGTGATACGACTTCTCGTATTAGGATCAATCAGACTAGCATGTTTGGAAACTTAAGGCAAGA